>APFE031266699.1:13812-51472 GCA_000404065.3 Pinus taeda | reverse complement strand
TAGAATACATATTAACGAAACACACTTTACCTTAAAAAATATTAAACCAAATTGAACTTAACTCCCACTTAAATATCTAAATATCATAACGCAAAAAAATATTTATATTTTAATTTTTAAAAAGAGTGTAGCATAATACAATAACATAAAAGTTTTTCTCCAATTAACAAAATGGAAATGCAAAATTTTACTATTGGAAATCCTTGAAACAACCCATCGGACACAGGTTTTCAAACAATTGAATTATTGTTTGATATAACTTTGTTATTTTTTTATTTAAACGAAATATAATAAAAATTACTTGAACAATAGAATTGATAATAACAATTAAATACATACAATCATTTATTTAAAATTCTATTTATATTAACTTTTAACGAAAAGATAATTACAAATTATATTGAATCGAACGAGTATTGTATTATTATTATTATGTATAGATTTTTTATTGCTACAATTATTTTTTATAATTTGATAAAGTATATTAATAGTAAGGTTTATAAAGGGGAAAGATTATAAGGAATATTTCATTTAAAACTATATTATTATGGAAAATTTTATTTTTTAAATTGAATAAATATTATATAATATTTGAAAATAAATGAGATATATAAAAACATAGAATTTATGTCGCAAATTGATGTAGTATGTATTGCATTGAGATAAAGTGAATTCAATGAATAAAAGATATCTCTAGCAGATAACACTAATTTTATTGCAAAATGGAAATTAAAATATCACCCAAGTGTCGTAGATGTGTAGCAACAACAAATTTATTGAGGATGATGCATTTCGTTTTCACCCATGCCAATGATGGTGATCTTGACGACGTGCATTGTTTAGAGTGCGAAGAGTTGTTGGTAGTGAGGTCGACATATTGCATTGTTCAGAGTGCCACATGGTAAAAAATGGTTTGCTGGAGGGAGATGAAAATGGATGGAACCTATTTGCTGAGATGAACAATGTCTGCCCAACCCATTCTATAATGCCCCCAGGGAAATGTAAATATTTTGTTTTACCGCAGTAAAAGACAAACTAAATTTTAGTGTTGTTATCTATTTGAATTTAATAATATTTTCCTGAAAATGAGAAATGTTTTAAGCATCAACAGAACTGGTAACTTCTCAAGAGGGAATTTAGACAAGACAGTTGCTGGAAATACAACCCTAACTACCTCCCCTATCTGGAAGGGCTTCCAAAGAAAAGAAAAAGGGGGGAAGAAAATTTGAGCTATAAGGACAGGCAGGAAGAAGGGGAAAATGGCTAAGTCTGGTGATGACCAGATAGCCATGCATGATGTGTGAGCAACTTGCTGAGGACATTGGTCCTGCAAGTGAGCTAGGGGGGGAGATTCTAGTCCCGAAAGACGAATCTCAAGGATGGGAGGTAGATTGGGAGCGGGAGAACAGAGGTAATCCCGACTTCTGGAATGTTTCGCAAGCTACAACAACACAGATAAGTGGACCAAGACACTTAGAAAGCATTCTGAATTGATGGGAGGTAGATTGGGAGCGGGAGAACAGAGGTAATCCCGACTTCTAGAATGTTTCACAAGCTACAACAACACATATAAGTGGACCAAGACACTTAGAAAGCATTCTGAATTATCAATGAGGTAGATAATGTTAGAATGTTTTCACCGTAATGATATAATGTCTAAGACCTAAGAAAACTGAAGAAGTTGTTTCATGCTCCGTGCCTCATTTAAACTGAAAACTGATAAAAGACATCCTAAAAAAAAAAAATATAGTTGATGGACTAACGCTCATTTTCTCTGCTAAAAGAAGAGCAACTAAGTGAAGTTGGATGACTTCTAATATGGTAAGGATTGCATGAGAAAGTGATGCAAGAAAAGAATATTGAAAACAAGAGAAACTTTTGATACATAGTTCGATATAACGTCCTCAAACTTGTAAAAAGAAATACATTAAACTAGAAAACATTTCAACATCAATAAGATTTGCTTAGATCGCTTTAGAAATAAATTAGGCAATATTCTTATTTAAAAAAAAGGTCATATTGTGGTGGAAACAGGGAAATAATTTCTAATGACCAGGTTCTGGTCATAATTCTGCAACAGAAAGTTAAGCTAGTTTTCTTGCAAAGAAAAGAACACAACTCGATGTGCATCCAAGAATCTGAGAATGGGGATTCAGGTCTAAACCATGTCGCTCGTCGCAACAGAATAAAACTTAGAAGGATTACTCATCTAAATTATTTAAAAAGAATGGTTTGACCTCGTTTCTGGGTGGATGAGTTTCCAAACCCCAACTGTAACCAACCCCAACTATAAGCAACCCTTCAAACATCAACAGAGATAATTCCAACTAAAATCACAACAATAATTAGCAAATGAATATACTGTTTGGTAAACTAGATGATTTGCTAAACGAAAACCCTCTGCAGAATAGCAGAACCAGAGGGACATAAAGAAAATAACAATCAAAAGGACTGAAACATATGACAACACCGCATAAGTTTAGAAAACGTACTCTGTGGAACATAATCCAAGAAGAATAATTCCATATACACAAATTCTACCAATTTATTACACATTAAACAAGCTTAAGGGTGTAAATGTCTTACATTGCTAAAATTAAAACATAAAATTGGCTTACTGTAGATAACTATTACAATTACAGAGTTAGCCAGTGTGGCTCAAAATATCAGAGGTGAAAAGCCTTCAAATTTAACTAGATTCTTGCAAAAGGAGCAAAGATATGACTCAAGCCTTCAGACTGCAACCAGATGGGTAGCGCCTCTTCATAAGCATACACTTAACATTTACCAGAATATGAATATCTATCAGAGAGAATGACTAGACTACGCAGGAAGGGTGAATCACCTGCTTCCATAAAATAAATTAAAAGGACTACAACATGTTGTAAGACAAACTAGGGCGGAAACCCTCATACCTGGTGGAATCCTTGGAGGCATCCCTGTTCCTGGAAAGCTCTACTCCCATCTAGTAGAAAACTCGAAACAAGAGTGGGATGCACCTACAAGCAACTACCACAAATAGGTTAAGTAATCGAAGAAGTTCTCAAAAGAAACTTAGTCTGCTGTGAGGAAAGGGTCTTACCATTGTTGCAATAAAGAGAAAACAAAAACAAGAAGCTATCCAGCTGCAATCTTACCCGGAATAGCAACTATGGCAGTGAGGACAAGGATTGGCACTTCGAGTGCCCTTAAGAATCTTCACAGAGCTCTGCTTCGAAGAGGGAACTTCACTACGGTTGGAAGTAGCAGATCAAGTAGAAGACATGAGCAAATACGAATGAATGAGACCTCGATTCGGCACCAAGGGTAGTGAAAGTTGAAGGAACCAACCCTGGCCGTTTGATCGTGCAATAGGGTTCAGCACCATTGATACAAGAGGAATCCCAAGGCGGCAACTGAGGCTGGTCAGGACTGCCCACGCCACATACAGTGGATAATGCAGGAAATTAATGAATCATCAAAGTTATCCAAAATCAAATGCAGCTAACCAAATGGCTAAAGGACATGTAATCCACATGTCCCAATGCACATAAGACTTATCTGGATACATGACAAGTGGTATCAGAGCAAGGATTCAAAAAATGTGGCCTCTGGAAAATTGGTGAAAAACAAATACAATGCAATTATTCTTTTTTTTTGTTTTAAAAAAAAAAAACAATTAATGCACTAACCCTTCTTCTGTTTCTCTTCTTGTGCTAAGAACAGGAAAACAGACGACAACCAATATGAGAAGAGAAGCTAGTGTTCCACACAAGTTTGTGGTGGGTTAGGGACCTGCAACAGGCCTTGAAACTAACCCAGATTTATGGGTACAGCTTGGAGAGGAGGCTCATAATACGAACCTTGCGATATTAGAGATGGTACATGAGTTAAAAAATGAGATGGACCGATTACAGGAGGATAACGCGAGGTTAACCATGGAACAGGAAGGATTATAAAGAGCCTATCTGATAAGCAGAATCAGTGAACAAGCCACCCATTAAGTAGAATAAATTGACAATCAAGAATAAATATCATTTACCCCATATTGATGAACTTTTTGATCAAGTAAAAGGGGCAATGGTATTTTCAAAAATTGATTTACGATCAAGGTATCACCAAATCAGAATTAAAGAGGAGGACATAGCCAAAACTGCTTTTAGAACACAATATGGACACTATGAGTTTGTGGTGTTACCCTTTGGTTTAACCAACGCCCCTGCAACCTTTATGTGCTTGATGAACAACATATTTCATTAGTATTTAGACAAGTTTGTGTTAATTTTTATCAACTATATACTGATATATTCCCAAAATATGGAGGAACATAAGGAGCACCTCAGATTGGTAATACAAACTCTTGGAGAACACCAGTTATACGCCAAGTATAGCAAGTGTGATTTCTTTAAGGAATAGATACAATACTTAGGACATATAATCACTAAAGATGGGATCTCTATGGATCCTGAAAAGATAAGGACCATAATGGAATGGTTGGTGCCAAAGGACGTGGTAGAGATAAGATCCTTTATGGGATTAGCAGGTTATTACAGGTGGTTTGTGGAAGGATTTTCTAGAATGGATTACCCTATCACTTTTTTGCAGAAGAAGGGAAAGACTTTCAAATGGACTGCAGAATGCCAAAAGAGTTTTGAACAACTCAAGCATCTGCTCACCACCGCACCTATTCTAAGCATAGTCGATCCAAGTAAAGAATATGTGGTGTGCATAGATGTGAGTAAGGAAGGGGTAGGAGGAGTACTCATGCAAGAAGGAAAAGTAATTGCATATGAGTCAAGAAAAATAAAGGAGCATGAGCTGAAATATTCCGCTTACGATCTGGAGTTGGCAGCTGTCATTCATGCTTTAAAAATGTGGCACCATTATCTTATGGGAAGAAAGTTTTTATTATTGACGGACCACCACAGTCTGACTAATTACGTTAGTTAGCCCACCTTAAATGCTAGGCAAGCATGATGGGTAGATTTCTTAAGTGGCTTTGATTTCAAGATCAAGCATTTAAAAGGGAAAGAGAACTGGGTGGCGGATGCTTTAAGTCAAAAATTACAATGTCTCTATGAGATTTTTTGCAGCGAAGGAAAAAGTACCTTCGAAGAAATGATTAAAAAGGTAGCAGAACAAGATGCAACATATCAGAAAATAGGACAGCAAATTCAACATTCAACAAGCAAAGAAAATCAGCAAGGATATATTATGGATGTTGCTGGAATGCTGTATTATAAGAAAATGTTATATGTGCCCAATAAAAACAGCATTAAAAACTTGATTTTGGATGAATTTCATAAGAGTCACTATGTTGGACACCTGGGATATTAGAAAATGATCACTGCACTCTGGAAAGAATATTATTGGTTGGGAATGAAAAGAGACGTGGTTGAATACTTAGCATGATGTCTGGAGTTCCAACAAATTAAAGCGGAACACCAGCACCCCGTTGGGTTATTACATCCATTACCCATTTTGGAATGGAAATGGGAAACCATATCTATGGACTTCATAACAAGTTTACCCAAATAAAAAAAGAACAACGATTCTATCATGGTGGTGGTGGAAAAATTAAGCAAATCACCATGTTTTATACCAGTGCAATCTACTTACAGAGTTGTGCAGATTGCCCATATCTTTATGCAAAATATTTTTAGACTGCATGGGTTACTGAAAACAATAATTTCTGATCGTGATGTAAAATTTACATCGGCCTTTTGGAGAACTCTGTTTGGAGAATTGGGGAGTCAACTGAATTTCAGTACTACTTATCATCCTCAGACTAACAGACAAACATAACGGGTGAACTGAGTTGTGGAAGACATGCTAAGAGCATATGTAATGTAGCAACCAACCAAGTGCGAAGAATATATGCACTTGATTGAGTTTTCATACAATAATGGCTATCATACATCTTTGCAAGGTAGCCCGTTTGAAGTGTTGCACAGATGAAAGTGCTGCACACCCTCAAGCTGGAGCAGACCCGAAGACAAAATGTTGGGTCTTGAAATGCTTAAGGAGATGGAAGGAATGGTCGAGAAAGTACGGTCCAATCTTAAGGCAGCACAAGACAGGCAAAAGACTTTTGTTGATCAGAAAAGGAAGTTTAACGAATATGAAGTAGGTGACCATGTGTATCTGAGAATTCAAGCAAAGAAGAGCATGTTACAATGCAGTGGGAGTGCCAAGTTGGCACCCCGATTCTATGGACCCTTTCAGATCTTAGTGAGAATTGGTCAGTGGCATACCAGCTCGCTCTGCCAAGTCATATATGGGTCCACAACGTCTTCCATGTATCGGTATTGAAGAAATATGTTTATGATCCTGAGCATGTAATTAGATGGCAGGATATATAGGTAAGAAATATCTCCAGTAGACCAATTTGAATGTGGCTAAAAAAAACTGACTTAAAATGTTGTGTGTTTCAGGTCAAGCCAGAAGGAGAAATCTTCGTCAAGTCGGTGAGTATCCTTGATCGGAGAGAAGTAACACTGCGGAAACGAGCCACCACTGATGTTAAAGTGTAGTAGCAGCACTTTGGGCCAGATGAGGCCACCTGGGAGGATGAACAACTCACGAGAGAAGCTCATCTAGGACTGTTCATGACCAAAAAACATTGGGATGATGTTTGATTTCAGGAGGGGTAGATGTAATGCCCCGAGGGAAATGTAAATATTTTGTTTTACCATAGTAAAAGACAAACTAAATTTTAGTTTTGTTATCTATTTGAATTTAATAATATTTTAATTCCTAAAAATGAGAAATGTTTTAAGCATCAACAGAACTGGTAACTTCTCATGAGGGAAGTTAGAAAAGACAGTTGCTGGAAATACAACCCTAACTACCTCCCCTAACTAGAAGGGCTTCCAAAGAAAAGGAAGAGGGGGGAGGGGAAATCTGCACTGTAAGGAAAGGCAGGAAGAAGGGGAAAATGGCTAAGTCTGGTGATGACCAGATAGCCATGCACGATGTGTGAGCAACTTGCTGAGGACAATGGTCCTGCAAGTGAGCTGGGGGGAGATTCTGGTCCCGAAAGACGAATCTCAAGAACGGGAGGTAGATTGGGAGCGGGAGAACAGAGATAATCCTGGCTTCTGGAATGTTTCACAAGCTACAACAACATAGGTAAGTGGACCAAAACACTTAGCATTCTGAAGTATCAATGAGGTAGATAATGTTAGAATGTTTGCACTGTAATGATATAATGTCTAGGACCTAAGGAAACTGAAGAAGTTGTTTCATGCTCTGTGCCTCATTTAAACAGAAAACTGATAAAAGACATCCTAAAAAAAAAAAACATATAGTTGATGGACAATCGCTCATTTCTCTGCTAAAAGAACATCAGTTAACCGAAGTTGGATGACTTTCAATATAGTAAGGATTTCATGATAAAGTGATGCAAGAAAAGAATAATGAAAACAAGAGAAACTTTTGATACATATAGTTCGATATAACGTCCTGAAACGTGTAAAAAGAAATACATTAAACTAGAAAACATTTCAACCTCAACAAGATTTGCTTAGATCAATTCAAAAATAAACTAGGCAATATTCTTATTTTTTTTTAAAAGTCAGATTGCGGTGGAAACAGGGAAATAATTTCTAACGACCAGGTTCTGGTCATAATTCTGCAACATAGAATTAAGCTAGTTTTCTTGCAAAGAAAAGAACACAACCCGATGTGCATCCAAGAACCTAAGTGTGAGGACTCAAGTCTAAACCATGTCACTTATCGCAACAGAATAAAAGTCAGAAGGATTACTCCTCTAAATTCTTTGAAAAGCATGGTTTGACCTCATTTCCTGGTGGACGAGTTTCCAAACCCCATCTGTTTCCAAACCCCAACTCTAACTGACCCCAACTATAAGCAACCCTTCAAACATCAACAGAGATAATTCCAGCTAAAAGCAGAACAAGAATTAGCAAATAATATACTCTCCAGTAATCGAGACGATTTTCTAAATGAAAACGCTCTGCAGAATATCATAACCAGAGGGACATAAAGAAAATAACAATCGAAATGACAACAACATATGGTAGCACCGCATAAGTTTAGAAAATGTACTCCGTGGAACTTAATCCAGGAAGAATAATTCCAGATACACAAATTCTACCAATTTATTACACATTAAATAAGCTTAAGAGTGTAAATGTCTTCCAGTGCTAAAATTAAAATAGAAAATTGTCTACTGTAGATAACTATTACAATTACAGAGTTGGCCGGTGTGGCTCAAAATATCAGAGGTGAAATCCCCTCAAATTTAACTAGCTTCTTGCAAAAGGAACAAAGAAATGACTCAAGCCTTCGGACCGAAACTAGAGGGGCAGCGCCTCTTCATAAGCATACACTTAAAATTTACCAAAATACGAACATCTATTAGAGAGAACGGCTAGACTACGCAGGAAGGGTGGATCACCTCCTTCCACAAAATAAATTAAAAGGACTACAACATGTTGTAAGACAAACGAGGGCGAAAAGCCTCATACCGGGTGGAAACCTAGGAGGCATCCCTGTTCCTAGAAATCTTCGCTCCCATCTAGTATCAAACTCAAAACAAGAGCGGGATGTACCTACGATCAACCACCACAAATAGGTTAAGTAATCGAAGAAGTTCTTAAAAGAAACTTAGTCTGCTGTGAGGAAAAGGTTTTACCATTGTTTCAATAAAGAGAAAACAAAAACAGGAAACTATCCAGCCGCAATCTTACCTGGAATACCAACTTTGGCAGTGAGGACAAGGATAGCACTTCAAGTGCCCTTCAGAATCTCCACAGAGCTCTGGTTCGAAGCGAGAACATGACCATGGTCGGAAGAAGCAGACCAAGTAGAAGACATGAGCAAAGACAAACGAATGAGACCTTGATTCAGCACCAAGGGTAGTGAAAGTTGAAGGAACCAACCCTGGCCGTTGGATCGTGCAATAGGCCTCAGCACCATCAATACAAGTGGAATCCCGAGGCGGCAACTGAGGCTGGTTAGGACTGCCCACGCCATGTACAGTGGATAGTGCAGTCAATTAATGGATCATCAGAGTTATCCAAAATCAAATGCAGCTAACCAAATGGCTAAAGGACATGTAATCCACAAGTCTTAATGCACATAAGACTTACAAACAATCCAACGGTCTAGATTCATTTACTTCGACAGTGGAGTCATGTCACATATGTGCAATAGTACTGTTGGAAATAATACTGAGAGGGGGGGGGGTGAATTAGTATTATCAAATCAGTAAAACTTTTTCATTTTCATACTCAGATTCATATACGCTACTTCAGTTAAGGATATCCGCGTATATACGCGACTGTGTTAAAGGCAACCAACGTACATGCAGTAATCTTAATGCATCGGAACATTATTAACCTTATTAACAGTAAGCAGAATAGGTCATCACACATAAAGAGCACACACACATGAACACCATGATATAAGGTGGAAACCCAATGCGGGAGAAAACCACCTGCTGCAAGTCATCTCAATCTTCTTCTTAATAAGAAAATCCTTTTACAATATTTTGTACTGGTGCAGCCTTATACCAGTACGGGAGCTACAACCCCCTTTGCTCTTGTACTAGCCGATCCATTTACTAGTACGCAGGCTACTACCTGCTACAATGCTCCAAAGATTTCTTTTAGCTCTTGTACTAGCTTAGATACTAGTACGTAGGTGCTGACCTACAATCTTCTCTCCTCCAGGTACCACGTTTCATCAATTTTCAGACTGGATACACTGAAGCACACCACTACAATCTGAAGGCCACGTTTCATCCAATTTTCATATTGAACCCATCAATATCATTGAAGCTCACAAACACTTAGCAACATCAATACCCAATACTGAAACCCTGTCAATAAAAACAGTCACCAGAACACATAGCAGAACCCTGAACTCTGAAACACTATTCAGAACCAATTGTATCATCAAAATCATGCATTAAAGTGCATACGCTACTTGGACAAATAAAACTCGCGTACATACGCGCTTTTAGCAAAGCCAACCCGCGTACAGATCTATAAATATTCAATCATGACTTGCGGCGATTTCAAACCTAGTTCAGATCATTACATGTGTCAGTATATGGATCTAGAATAAACATAATCAATCATATAGAGATAGTTCATTTCAAACCATTTGATCCCGATCTATCCTTAGATCTTGTTCTCCATCAACTTGTGAGATCCCTCCTTAGCTTAGATCAAGCAACCCATAACCTGCATACTGGATCTCATCCTTCATCAGATATTCAAGACTTTTTCCATGCCTTTGCCTAATGATATTCTTCTCCTTTTATAGTCTTAGGCCTTGCTCAATACCATGGTCCAAAACCGTAACAAACCAATACCATCAACTCAATACTAGGGATCAACACGTCTGTCGAGATGCCATGGTCCAAATACCATAGGTTCAAATTCCAAGGACTAACTGCCACGGACCAAAAGTAAGTTTTCCCACATGTACGCATTTTTTCATGCATGGAAGTGCGTGCATACGCATACGCGACTTCTGATAAACAAACCCACGTGTATATGCATTTTTGTATACCCAGAAAACTTGCGAGTATAACCTACGTGTATACCCTACTTGGTATATAGCGAACCTGCGTATATACGTGACTTGGTACATAGTGAACCTGCGTATATCCTGCCTCTGTATGCGACTTGGTATATAGTGAACCTGCGTGTATACTTAGCTTTCTTCATTCTTTGTAATCTGATCATCAATTCTTTGCTACTGATCTGTTGTACTATAATCTGTCATCTTGCCATCAAGGACAACACTTGTATCATAATGCCAACAATCTCCCCCTTTGGACTTGATGGCAAAGCTAACTTGTCACACTTAGATCTATGATCTGATTCCTTTTAGTTGTCCTGCATCTCATGCATTCAATCACATCTGATATTTCATCTGTATATTCATCTAAGTATATGTAAGTGAGATGATCTTCTATGAGAGGGTTGCCATCAAGTACAACACATGCATCATAATGCCAACAGGACTTTCCACATATTTCTTGAATCAAACACCGGATCAATAAGTCTTCTATACCTTGCGTTTTAAAGTTTTCCTTGTTTCTTATATCATCTATGTTTCATATCTGAATGATAAACAAAAGGGAGTAATTCGGAATATGCTTGATTGCACTTTGTTTTCAAAAGTTATTATTCTCTATGTTTTCTTCTGAATTAGAATAAACAGTGAAACCTTGACTGCTCCTGTTTTATATTTCTTTCACTTTCATTATTACTTAAAGAATACTTAACTGCTCTTTATTAGTAATCATTTCAAGTTCCCTTTTAGAAATAGGTCGAAGGATTCTTAACTGCTCTTCACCCATTTCGAAATCATTCCATTAATTTCAAATCTTTATTCATTCCTTGTTTGACCATCTTGCTCTGTAAGACCATCTTTTGTTAAGAAACCTAATCCAGTGAAGCCATGTTCCTTGAATCCATTAGCTCAATGGCCTAAACTAGCAAGTCCTATCCCTCTACTATTGAATCTCACCACCCAAACTCAAACGAAACTCTTAAACTTCACAACTAGCCTAATATCTTTAAAAAACAAAGCTAAAACTTAAAGAGAGAGCCCTCTCTCAATGCAGATTGGATAGAATCTGTATCTAAAAGATTGTTTTGTGGTTACCTCAGCCTCCTTTCCCTTTCTTACAACTTCCAGGAAAAACTGAGTGATAACATAGCCTTTGAACTACTCTTGCTTTGCAATTGCATATTAGATGAAAACTGCTTCAGTCTGTCTCCGGTTTAGTTTATGAAATGAACATCTAATTTCCAAACATTTGACCAGTTCCTCATGTCAAATAAATCTTTAAGAAATTTTAAATCTCATATCTAAAGCCTCTTAAAGAAATCATAGAAGTTGTTTTGAAAATTCATAATAAAGCAAAACAATCATAAAATACTCAAAATTTGGTTTCCTGGAGAACTAACTTTTTCTTCAGAATTGTTTTATAGGTTTAGATCTCATCTATGAGGGTGGAAAGGGATCAGACACACAAAGGTTAAAATCATCCACCTCGCGACTCCAAAATCAATTTCACAATCAAGACTCCACTCGAGAGAACCTAAAAGAACTATGTGAAAAGATCACGCTTTTAACTTGGATTGTTATCCAAGACATTATGTTCTTTCTCATTGATAAAGTTTTTCAATGTATATTGTATTTTAGAGACGATTTTAGATTAAATTATTATTATTTTCCTTTGAAAAATGTAGATATAAAGTCTCCTTACACATTTGAACAACAACCTTCTAATTCTTATGAAGATCATTTTCCAATTAAGGAGAATCAAAAAATTAAGACTGATCATACAATCCTTCCACATATTCCAGTACCTTATAAAGTTCGTAATAGATATAAACCACTCATTTTACCTCCTACACTCCATGCTTTCCTAACAATTATCCCAAGTATCTCCCTAGGTTTGATGGAGAGAATGGTATCACTGCCCAAAAACATATTCAAGATTTTGAAGATTATGTTAACTTACTTGAAGTAGATGAAGAGGATGTTAGTATTAGGCTTTTTGCTCTTCCTTTGTAAGACAAAGTCAAGAGTTGGTTCAAAACCTTGCCTGAGGCAAGCATCTCAAATCTCGAGCAGTTTCTCAAACTCTTCCTTGATAGATGGATAATCAAAGTCAATTTTCTCATAATCATCGAAGAATATAATCAGCGAAAAAGATATCCAGATGAAACAATACAACAATTTTCATATAGATTTAATCAAGCCTACTATTCAATACCATTAAATATAAGACCTCACCCTCATTCACCTCTTTTGCATTACCCAAGAGCATTTGATTCAAAGATATAATTTCATCTAAGAGAAAGAAACCCCTCAAGAATGGAACAGATGCAGAACATGGCAGTAGATGTAGAAGTTAATTTGCAAATTAGAAGAGAAAAGTTGAAACCAGAAAAGAGGAAAAACTTGACATTTCGATAAAGAAAATAGAGGAAATGATGCATGAGATCACAATGAAAGTTGAATTTTTTGTTCAAAATGACCATGACACATCTATTTCACAAAAGGAAAAGGTTGATATTCATGAACAAATTCCTACCAACTCAATCTACCATAGACCAGAAGATAGATTCATAGAGCAATATGTGCAGGAGCAATCTCCTCATCTAATGTGTATATTTGATGACATCACTTCTTTTTATTATTCACCCAAATATGATCAGTATGATGATGATTATGTTTCTCAAATCCAAATTAACCTTGCAAAGGAATCAAAAGCTAATTTGGGGAATAAGGAAGTTCAGGTTCAACAACTTGAAAATAGTGATCAGCTTGTTCATTTCAGCTATGAGAATGAGGAGGAAAGTGCAGAAAATTTTGAAATTAGTGAAGGAACTTTACCATTATTTTTTAATCATTTGAATTTTTAAAGGAAATGTGGTATAAATTTTTTAAAGAAAAGTAGGAGGAGCTTGTGGAAATCTATGAAGTTCCATTTGAACCTATATGAAATAACTTGTAGCAATCCTTCCAAGTTATTTATGATCCAATAGCTGATAGGTTGGATGATGAAAGCAATCATAATTTTTCTCCATTAACAAACTATGAGAGTCAAAATCAAGATAATAATGGTTTCACTAGACAGACATTACAATCAATAGAAATATCATCACAAAGTGCAGTTGAAAACATGCAGGGTGATAAATATAAAAGTGATATTTCAATTTCATGGCATGCAGGCCATACACAACAGATGTACAATTGTTTGAATGAGTTCAAGAATAGTGTATATATGTTACAAGATCCTTTTGTACAATTTCTAGATCCAACGAAGGAGATCAGGGATTTTCTTATCTTCTCAAAGGCTAACAAATCTATATTTGATTGCAAGATCTCAATTTTAAACACCAACAAGCACAAGAAACAAAAGTCACCAATGTATATGATGCTTGAGTGGTTGCATTGGTTGTTTCATTTTACCTAACTAGCAGCAAGATAGTTGATTAGAGTAAGTAGGTAGGATTTCAGTTTGATTTAATTTAGTTTGAGTAGATTATGAAATAAATCCTTAAATATTTGAATGCAATCAAAAGGCCCTAAGATCTTGATGACTTACTAATTTGGTTTGAAGGTTGCAACACCTTTTAGTTTCAGGTCAAATCTCAAGTTGTACAGGAAAAGGTTAAGAAGATTTTGATAAAAAGACCAAGACTGAAGATTCCTACCTAAGTTACGAGGTGCTCAAGTGGGATTCAAGAAGGAAGAATAAAGGTTTGGTGTTGATTGGATGGTAAGGTTGTGAAGTTGAAGCTCGAAGAGAAGGCCCTAAGCTCCAGAAACATTATTGTCATACATACAAATAAAGAAAAAAGCAAAAGAAGATTCCATAGTTCAGTCAAAATCAATTAGAGGCCATCTCACCTACTGTTCTTGACTTTTCACCAAGAAAAGCCATCCCCAAGTGGAGCCAGTGTTATGCTCCTATACAAATAGGTATCATATATCATGATTAACTTTATGAACTTTGTAATGTGTTCATACATTTCCTTGTTGCAAAGGTTTTCCATATTGTCAAAAAATCAAAAAATTTAAAAAATGTATAGAGGGTATACCCTAAAATAAAAATCAAAGTGTAAAAAGAATAAGATGGTCAAAAAAGTGAAAGAAAATGAACTCCACCAAAAGAAAGACCAAGGAAAGTGTGTAAGTTTAAATGCCACTACTTTTTACTCTTATGCAATAAACAATTGTGTGCAACTTGTAATTTATGCCACAATTTATGAACAATCAAACATCTTAAGCTTGGCTAGTTCATATTTGAATTTTATGTTTTAGAGAGCTTGGCTAGTTGATATTTTAATTTTATGTTTTAGACATAGAGAATAAAATATGACCAGACTGTTTAAACTTGGCAGATAAGTAGATAGGTAGAGTGAATAAAAGGAGCTCAATAGTTTAATCTGAGCCCTTGGATGTAATAATTGTAGAATTAGATAGGTTTTGCCATGTAAATAAAAAGAAAAATTTGACAAGGGTTTGCAATTCTAAGTGCACCCAAGTGAAGAAGTGAAAAATGTTAGGTTAAAGTAGGTAGGGTAGGTAGATGATGGTTGCAAAGTTATTTGTCATGAATGATGACTCTAAATGTGTTAATATTTTACTTTCATCACAAGGCCAAGGCATGTATGATATTGAAAACATCTCAAGCAAAGCAAAGTCAGAATAATTAACTTCCCTTCTCATTTTCCCTAAATTTTCACTAATTTCCCCTAAGTACTAAGGTATTTACTAAATTAGAGGGGCTGAGAGCATTTATGTGACTTCTAGAGTGACCAGACCCTTGGCCCAATAATTTATAAAGCTTAAGTACTTAAAACCATTCTTAAATCATTCATTCCCATTCATAAGTATTTTTCGTGAGTAAATTCTATTTTACTTAGGAAAATTACAATATTTCTCATCAAAACCCTTTTTCACTTTAAGCCTAATTTTAAATACACACATCAAATGTTTCTACACCTAGCACTTTTTCATTCATTATGACATATTAACTATTAACTTGTATTAATTTATAAATCCTTTAGAAAAGTTAACCCATTCCCGTATTATTTAAATATATGTAAAAACCCCGAAATATTAATATCTTGCCCCATTGGTTAATTATAACCATAATACATACTTAATCGGGATTAATTAGTTAATCAGTAACTAATTAATAGCCCTTAATCCCCCGTCGCATTAATAAAGAATTAATTAATAACCTCGCGATTAATTAACAGTCTTCCCGTCCAATCCTGTCAACACTGATATAATTAATTAATCCTTAAATGTATCGGGCCCGCCTCCATTATATCCCCATCACTTCAGAGCCCCGATAGTCATCCGATTAGGTCCCCGAGATCTAACGCTATTATACATATTGTGCGACCCTTTGTGACAACATGTTAGCGCACGATCACAAAGTAGTTTTTGCACAGCGCCTCTGCCACGCATCGAACGCTCTATGGAATCGTTAGGCCAACGCTAAATACCATCTTTCCCCATAAGCAGTGTGATAGAAACCACTTACTACCTCCACTAAATGACAAAAATGTAAAATCACCCCTGCTAACGCAACCTATTCATTTAAAGCCAGTTTTCATTTTCGTTTACCTGCCAATATCAATCATTTACCCGTTTAAACACAAAAATCCTAGTTTTGCTCATTTTCACCTCATTGTGCAGTAAAACCCTATGTAACCCATCCGCACCACCTGAAACCTCTCTTAACCAATTCAAACATGGTTTACCTCCCGAAAAGCATTCTGGACTCACTCCACAGACCTTTCAAGCTCAAAGGAAACCTTTTCGACCTCTCCTACAAGCCAATGCTTTCTGAAGAGTTTGTTTTGTTTTACAGATGATCAGAATACCACATCCTTGGATAAACAATCTTAATACTAGTCATAAAACCTATTTACTTCAAGATTGTTATCAGTTCTATTCAAATAAAGATGCAAAATAAAACACATAGCTAAAAGACAAGCAGAGGGAACATGGAAACAAAAGGATTTATTGTTGAAATAGAGAGTAAAAATCTAAAATATATTTTAAAGGTAAAAGGACACAACAAAGAGCACTCAAAGTGTATTAGGGTTAAAGAGTATCAGATTTAAGACCAAGTCAAGTAAATCATCTAGCATGGAGATAAACAACATGGAAAACAGTTACAAAATAGAACATACAAATTCATGACAAAGTGAAGACATATGAAAATCAGAGTGGTAAAAGTAAAAAGTAAATAGTAAACAATAAAAGTAAACATGAAGACATCAAGGGTTAAAAAAATATGAAAACAACTTCACAAGATACAATGAAATTTATCGAAAGTAAAAGTGAAAACAGTCAAAAGAAGTTTAAAGTTAAAAGATGAAATTAAAGCAAAAATGGAACATTCTTCATAAATTTCCTGTTTAAGTCATAGTTTTTAAGAAACTATTGTGGCCAATCCAAAACGTATTTTGTGAAACTGGAGGAGGTTTTGGTTCTTGATAGGCCAATATACAAAACTGTCTCTCATGTTTTACACATATATTACCAAACGAGATATAAGTGCATGTCTTCAAAGCCTATTTTTCAGTTTGTGCAAAGTCTTGTTTTTGACATATTTTTGCAGAGAATATTGTGCACAGTTGGAGCTGAATTTTGGGAAACTGAGAGACGTTTATCTCAAAAACATTCTTATCTACAAAAACCTCTTTCAACTTTTACATAACTATTATGGATTGATATATAAAAGCATATCATTGGACCCTAAGTTTGCAGAATTTCTGGGGTAGAATGCACAAAGGAATGATGCAGTTAGTGACTGGAATGCCTCATCATCAACTAAGAGTTGCTACCAAATTCGACTTTCTATTATTTGTCATCATAAATCCATAAAAATAGTGCCAAAAAAATTCATTAGTTTGGAATGTCCTTTATTAAAGTTCTATTAATGTAAATAGTTGAAGATATTTGTGAAACTAATCTTGATATTTTTTCAAGATATTTCAGTTTACAATAAGTATAAATACTTCTACATTTGAAGTATTTTGGGTGGATTCCTATACATTGATGCAATATTGGTTTTTTGGAATAAAGCGCTAATTGGATCAAATTTTCGTATGGCTTGCTGGATAAAGAATTGAGGCAAAGGACTTTCCATAGATTTCTTGAATCAAACACCCGATCAATACGTCCTCTATACCTTGTGTTTTAAAGTTTTCCTTGTTTCTCATATCATCTATGTTTCATATCTAAATGATAAACAAAAAGGAGTAATTCAAAATATGCTTGATTGCACTCTGTTTTCAAAAGTTATTATTCTCTATGTTTTCTTCTAAATTAGAATAAACAGTGAAACCTTGACAGCTTGTGTTTTCTATTTCTTTGACTTTGATTATTACTTAAAGAATATTTAACTGCTCTTTATTAGTAATCAGTTCAAGTTCCCTTTTTCAAATAGGTTGAAGGATTCTTAACTACTCTTCACCCATTTTGAAATCATTCCATTTATTTTAGATCTTTATTCATTCCTTATTTGACCATCTTGCTTTGTAAAACCATCTTTTGTTAAGAAACCTAATCTAGTGAGGCCATCTTCCTTGACTCCATTAGTCCAATGGCCTAAACTAGCTAGTCCTACACCTCTGCTATTAAATCTCACCACCCAAACTCAAACAAAACTCCTAAACTTCACAACTAGCCTAATATATTTAAAAAACGAAGCTAAAACTTAAATTGATATCCCTCTTTGGATGTAGATTTTCTAGAATCTATATATAAAAGATTGGTTTGTGGTTACCTTGGCCTCCTTTCACCTTCTTACGATTTCTGACGTTTGTGAACCCTAACTCTTAAAATGAAGGAATCATAGTAACTTACAGAAAACATAATCTAACCCTTCGTGAAATACCTTAAACATTCATAATATCATGCAAATAAACCACTTTCGCAAATCAATTTAAGTTTTTCTTGAGATAAATGCAAAAAACATAGCGAATACACATAAATTGCATAAGTAAATATAAATTCAAAATACTCAATTATTTTTCCAAAATAGTCTTTATTAGATATAATCCTTCTGTCACAGACTCTTCTTCCCTACACACATAGCTGTAGGAGCCCACACACTCAACTTGCAGACTTACCAAGGTCTTTGTGCACTGAGGTGCATAATCCTTCCCCTTCGCTTAGGTACAGGAAACAAACTTTTGTGCCTCACACTACTTTCCTATACAATGATCTTCAATTATTAACTCACTTCCTATGACTCACTATGACTCCTTTATTTAGTTTGTTCCATTACAATACCATGGTTCATGAACCATGGAGAGGTTACAAAACATCCTATCTTCAAACAAACTAGGGACTAATGTTTGTTTTGAATCCTATGACGTTTGTGCTTTGCTCCCTCAAAATGTGGAGACTTTACATAATTAACAAAATTAGTTACAAAAGTTACTCGAGGGGACCATGTCCCAATAATTATTACTTTAAATGTTATTATGGTAATGAAGATAAACTCTTCAATTAATCATATCATCAATATAAATACACAACGGAAATCATTAATGCATCATCATATGTGGGAGGGGAAACTCCCATAAGTTAGAGTGTGCCCAATATGAGTATACACATAAATTCTCTAATTCGATTGTACATAAAATCATACAATTCAGTGTTGCCAACAAGCCTTGGCCTCCACACCTTTATTTTAAAAACTGTGACTACAAAATGCTCAAGTTGTGCCACCCTGCACACTTGCCCAAACAGTTGAACTCCCCATGGCACTACCATGCCCCTCGTTTGTCGTTTCAGCTCACTCGTGCCCTCAACACTCCTTTCCATAACCTCCCTCTAGTTCACCACACTCGATACACTGTAGTGCCCTCTCTTGCAGTCCCAAAGACCCTCGTTCACTCTATCGCAACTCTGTCAAAATCCTTCGTTCACTGGGGTTGTTGTAACAGTAGGAACTACCCGCACTTGCCTCTTGGCACTACCCACACCTGTCTCTTGGAGTGCGATGTCATCTCGCCCTACTCATAGCTCGTTGTAGCGGCTCGAGTCACATGATTCCTTGACGCCCACCTCTCATCGGGTTTTGCGTGTCGAACTTGTAGCTGAGACTATTAACTCAGCCTCGCTGCACTATAACTACCTGCTGCAGAGTTTTTCAATTCCTGAGAAACCCCAATCCTTGCCTTTCAAACTTGATTCCACCTTCTACACTCCGTGTGTGGCCTTAACTCTCCTTAGTCTCCGATTTTTGTGTTCACTCTATCTTGACTTGGTCGAGTTTGATGATGGCTTTTGAACATCCATTCATACCCAATATATAGCCATGTTACCCTTGTGGTAGCATCAAGTATCACGACCTTTCACTTATCGTTCATGTCGCCCCATCCTAAATTTGCACGTTGACCTTCCCATATATATATATATGTGTGTGTGTGTGTGTGTGTGTGTGTGTGTGTGTGTGTGAGCCCAACTCATGTGAAATATATCACTACCCTCCATGGAATGGTCATTTAGGTCGTCCCACACCACCGCTCACTGAGCTCATGAGTCTGCTCGCTCACTCATCCACTCCCACACAACCTTTTAGTCACTCCACGTATTGGGTGTAGGCACGCCCGTCGTACCTTCTCTCGACTAGCCCATGGCCATCTCACCTAGGCACTCACCCACCAAAATGCCCAACTCGGGTCATCAAGCGCACCGAGCTATCGCACACTCCCATCGGACATCTCATCGCACTTCCTCATCACATGGCTCATCGCACATGTCACCACACGTCTAGATCGTATAAAACTGGAATTCCACATCCAAGTCGCCTTTAACCAAATGTAATAACCCAAGTTTCCTTTAACCGAACGTGGGTTTTTATTGCATTTTCGTTGCGACCACGTGCTTTAGCCATGATCATCAGTTTTTCGACTCTCTAGGGCACTCGCAAGCTCGAGGCTCTCACACCTTCTCTCCCTATCTCTCTCCTCTCCTTCTCTCTCTCTTCCTTCCTCTCCTCTCTCCCTCACTCTCTCTCCATCTCTCCCTTGTCACTCCCTTTCTCTCTCAACGTATATTTCTTTATGTCTTTTTTTTTTCCTCCCTCTCTCCCCCTCACACTCCATTTCTCTCTCCCTCCATCTCTCATTCTCTCTCTTCCTCCCACCCCCGTACTCTCTATCTCTATTAAAATTGATCCCATTGTATTGTATTTAAGAAAGTATCTAATTTAAAAAATCTCATTTGTGTGTAAATATTAAAGATATATATTGGATCAATCATGTCTAAGAAAATACCATAATCAAAAACTTAAAAGAATTATGGTTTATTTTTCCTCTATCATTATTAGTCACTTTGAAAGCTCTTATCCTTAGTTAAGATGGATCTATGCTAGTACTTAATAATATTATTTATATTATATAAATTTCACATGTGTGTATATATAGAAATATTCTCTATTTTTATTTTATTAGAACCTTGATTTAATTTATATGGGAATATTATAGAGGGTTTAGGTATATCTCAAAACTAATTATAACCTTCTTGCTTTTGGATTTAATTAAAAATGCTATAAAATTAAATTAAAATAAAATATTTATAAAATGTTTTGATTGTGAAATAAGTTAGGGTTTTTGGGCATGTGGTATTGTTAATTCATGTTATTGGTCTATGGTATTGTAATAAAATTTATTTATGGGTTAATAATATCCATGGTAAAGTGTGGTGGTAAAGTGGGGTGAATGTGGGGGTAGATATGCATGGTTAAGAATCTTGTTATATTGTTATAAAATATTTTTATTATCAAATAAGTTATGGCTTTTGGCCATGTATTATTGATAAACCATGGTATTGGCCCATGGTATTATAACAAATTCCATTTAGAAGTTAATAATATCCATAGAAAAGTTGGGGCTAATATCCATGGGTAAGAATATTGTAAGTCTAATGTAAGTATTAAGTATTTATGTCACTATCAATTAAATTTAAATATATTTCTGGAATCATTATTTTAATTTTGAAGGTAAAATGGATCTTAATTTATAAGGGAGTTGAAAATTAAGGCTAAATCTTGATTGGAAAAGCTCCCAAAAAGTAGCACTAAAAACAACTAGATTTATAAGTACTACTTATATTTTTAATATATATATATATATATATATATATAATATATATATATATATATATATATATATTATTATATATATATATTATAATTTCTTTTATTGTTTTTATTTTTTATTATTTATTTAGCCAACATTTAAATGTTTAAGGTAATAAGTTACTTTAAACTTTTTATTTATTATTTTATTATTTATTATGTATTATTATTAATTGAGCCAATATTTAAATATTTAGCCTCAATTGACTTTTTATTATTTTTTAATGTAGTTGGCAATAATTTTTTTTACAAACATTCCATTAAGATACAATATTCACACTACAAAGGTTTGTTTACTCTCTTAATTTTTTGCATATTTTATATTTTATTGATATCAAAATACCAGTTTATAATACATCAATAATGATTATCACCACACATTGTCATAATAAGAATTGCAAGTCTATTTTCTTGGACTTTGTGATTGTCTAGGGACTCACAATGTAACAACAATTTGGTCATTTTAGGAAATTTTCTTTGCATAATTTGGAGAATAAAATACAATAACTTGATCCCCTAAAATAATACCTAATTCTAAAAGATAAATCACCAAAATCAAAGTCCAAGAAGTGAAGTTATGTACAATTAAAAATCCACATGTTTTTTAGAGTTTTTTTGGTGATGGTGGCAAATTTCACATATTGGATAAACTTTGATACTCAACACATATTCAAGTCAAAAGAGTTCTTATAAATCTAGAGAAGATTTGGCATATCATAAATGTTGGTAAATCCCTACTCTAAATAGTTGTTTTTTATTATTGGTGTTTAACAAACTAATAGTTTTGATAAACCATGATATCCACCCATTGTTTTTGAATAGTAGAGAAAAAGAAAATAAAATCTAATTATACAAAAGACTTTTACTATATACAACCATTTGTTACCTTTTATCATAGTAGTGAGTTATCATATTTACCATGGAACTTTGTAAATATGGTATTTAAATTACAATGTGTGAATATTAGAAAAAATTCACCTAACATAATTTGGAACATCAAATCCAAGAATTGAATTAGTCTAAAAAAATTGCCTAATTTAAAAAAATAAAAAATAAAAGATGGATCTTATTAAGTAAAAATATGAACAATTAAAAATTACAATTTTTTAACAGTTTTTTTTCATAGTTACAAATTACCCAAATTGGATAAATTTTGATAGGGAGTTCATAGTTTAATCAAACATATTGTTATAAATCTACTTATGTGTGACATTTCCTTGGTAAAATAACCATTCTCAATATTTGTGTTTTTATTGTTCTTGGTTAACAACTCCATGGTATTAAAAATGGACAAATTTTTAAGGGACTTTTTGGTATGCTTTCAAATTTAGGGAATTGGATAAATTTGGATATGGAGCTCATGTTTTAGTCAAACATATTCTTATAAATTTAGAGAAACTTGACTTGTGATTGAGGTAGATGTAGTTGAATAGCTACATGTTTTAGTCAAACATATTCTTATAAATCTAGAGAAATGTGACATTTGTGATACATGTAGATGTAGTTGAATAGCCATAGTCAATAATTTCTTTTTTATTGTTGGTGGTTAACAAGCTCATGCTTTTAGTAAACCATGGTATGGACCCATGGTATTTAAACACTCGAAGAAAACAAAATGAAAATCTAATTATACAAATAACCTTTTACCATAGGCAACCATTAGTTAGTTTGATCATAGTGAGGAAGGAAGATATTGAAGGAATCAAAAAGTTCTTTTACAGACAATATTGAATATTTTAGAGGTTTATATACTGGGTAGGCTCATTCACAAGAATCAAAGGTGTGCAACAAAAGAGAAAAAAGACTCTGAGCATGGATTACAATCAGAAGTGCATTCTTACGAGAAAGTTGAACAAACTATGGTGACAAGATGTGGAAGACCTAGAAAACTTCCCCAGAAATACAAAGACTTTGTTCATGTAGATAATGTACAATCAGATGTGGAAGACCTAGAAAAATTCCCCATAAATACAAAGATTTTGTTCATGTAGATAATGTACAATCAGATACAAACCATAGGAGGAAGCCTGAATTGGGAAGAAAGCCTGGGCTACCCAAAAAGCCCAGTGGGGTTCAGCCTAGCAGGGGTGAAGTGGGAAGAAAGCCTAGGCGACCCAGAAAGCCCAGTGAGAATTAGAAGAGGGAGATTTTTTGTCTCCTGATAACCAAGGAAAAGGAGATCCTTAGTCCCTAAATAACAAGGGAGAAGGAGATCTTGAATCCCTAGATAACCAGAGAGAGGGGTATTTAATCCCTCTATAACTAGAGAGAGGGAGAGGGAGATCCTCCATTTGTTTCTTGTCGATGGTGCTAGGGATTGTATGATTTCACTTGCTTGTAGCCTTCATGGATATGCCCTCACCGGGGAACCTTCAATTAAATAAAGGGATATTCATGTTCCATGTAGACCCACTTGAAATAATAGTGCGCTCACCCACTTACTTGTCAGCGAGTAAGATCTTTATTTTGAACTGAGATTTGCTAATATTTACCCAAAATGATTTTCCTATAATGAACCAGCATGCATGTTACTTATTGTGTACCCAATGTGTATAGTTCATTTTAGTTTACAATTTCATAAACAACAATCTTTGAAGTGTAAGCCAGTTGGTTCTTTCAGATACAATGACTTATATTTACATAATTAATCTTTAATTTGTGAATGTTTATGATGAGCATGAGAATATATGCATCATTAGATAGGTAATGTAGAGCATTTTTGTTTAGCAATACAATTTGTTGATAAAAATAATAGTTAATTCAATGGTTAATATAAGTGATAAAAGTGTTTAATATGAGTATTTTATTTAAATTTGTTAATATGGGTGTAATATTATTCATGTTTCAATTTCTTTCTTTGTTTTCCCAGTGGTGCAAAGCCTTGGCCACACTAGCCCTTAACATGACTCAATTTTTGCCTACTGAGTTTCCAAACTATGACTCTCACATCAAAAACATACGTAACACTACATCCCATCACCAACTTCTTGGCTTGGGCTCCATGTTTTAATTTCTTGAATAAAATATTCAAATTAAGATATATTTTCATCCATGTAATATGCATTATTATCTTTTTTTTGTTTATTTCTTGGCAAAAATGATTTTGAGATAAGAGTTATTATTTGTATTATTGAAATTAGATTGTTTTCTCAGGTTTTTGATGTAAAAATTTTTGCGGTTACATATTGTTTCTGCATGGTCATTTTTGTTTATGTAATTTGTGCAACCCTCTTGGTAGTCACCTGATTCTATGAAACCCTCGATCACTAAGAAAAGTTGCAAAAGGGAAGTTGCAAAAGGGAAAGACAAGACGGATAAAGGAATGAGTAGCGATGAGATTGAGAAGACGAGTAAAATGCAGAACAACGAAAAACTAAAGGGTGAATGAATAAGAATGAGAAAGTGAATAGAGAGAAATTCACAAAGAAAGTCACAAGTAAATTCGGTAATCATCTGAAGGATATATTTCACCGATTTTTGAGTAGACAATCCGTTCTTTGTGATATTTAGTTGGTTTTTCTTTTTGATATTCAGTTGGTTTTTGTACATTCCTTTCTTTTTTCTTTGTGATAATTAGTTTTTCTTATTTCCACACTTATGATAAAAGGAAGAGATGTGTTGCAGATTTTCTGTGACCAAGAAACACAACAAGAATTCTATTAAAGATGTAGGAAGCCGGAAGGTTTTAAGATTTAGATTTTTCGAAGTTATTTCCATCTTAATCTTTTATTTTGTTTTAACAATTCCACATTTTTGTAATTTTATGTGTATATTTCTACTCAATTTTCTTCCAAGTTTATCAGATATATTGAGAATAAAACTATTTGAAGTAATAAAAAAAATTATTTTATATTTGTAATCTTGCTACATGAGTTTCTTGAGCAAGAAGTACCTCTGAATAAAAAAACTTCCTCCTCATGTGTGTAGAAACTCTTCAAATTGTGTATCATCCCATCAAAGTCTGCAAAAACACAAGGATATAATTAACATAAGCCTGCTCGTATATACGCTCACCAGTATAATTACCCTATTGGGAAAAAAAGAATTTGGATATACCTCTAAGAACTTCGCATGAGGGAGACGCAGTTGATGGAGCCGCAGTCAATAGCTGCAGTCGGATCCGCACTGAGGTAAGACAGTCTAAGTGTTCAAGCTGTCTCGTCCGATGGGTATAAGGAGAAGCAGGACCAGGACCAGGACCAAGGCTTGTCAGGAAAGGAAATCATATGGTATGGTATCTGTGTAATCTTCAAGCACAATATTGGCAATACAGTGTAAGATCTCATACGCGTGGCAGATTTAGAATAATTCTCTCATTACAGTGACAATATATATATATATAAAAGGAGATCTTATTTCCTCTAATCCTAAAGATGTTACTGTAGTCTCGGCATGTCTACAGATTTGGGTGTAGGATCTCCGTGACTAGGTGAAGTCATGAATGAAGCAGAGATTCATATTCTAGAAGACAGTCTAGAATGTCTTTCTGGGAGGTGTAAAATCTAAGATGAGGTATAGTAAGGTACCTGTGTTATGACATGGTGAAAACCTCAGTCAAGGATTACAAGAAGTGTTATGGTCCATGTAGGATGAAAGAAGCATTGCAGTGAAGTGTAGATGCCATTATTTTTATGAGAAATTTTTCAGATTGCGAAATTCTTCAGATATAAGGATATTTTATTTGGTCTAATCCTAAATATGTTAATGCAGTTTTGGGTGCACCTTCTCTATGACTAGGTGCAGTCATGAATGTAGCAGAGATTTATATTTTAGAAGACAGTCTAGAATTTCCTTTTAGGAGGTGTGAAATCTCGGGATGTGATGTGATGTTTATATTATATAAACATTTTGACTTTGTCAAACAACATAATAATAAAAATAAAATACAATTAAGAAAACAAAACATAAAAATAAAATTTAATAATTATAATTATTAATGAAAATATTTTACTAAGTTAAATTACATAAAAATAAAGATAGAATAAATTTAATACTTATAAATATCAATTATTAATAATTAAACTAGGATACATCCATCTTGACTTCCTATATAAGAAGTGCCTAGAGGATCAAATTTCTTGAGGTGCAAACCTTTTCTAGAGTGAAAAAGGATTTGATTCTTCTAAGCTAGGTAGATCTTGGGTGAATATTTCTCTAGTCTAGTTGCAATCCAAAATTGTTTCTATTTAATACTTGAAAGGTCATTTGAAACTAAGGAGTTGACAAATCTTATTTATGTGGAGCCATTTCATTATTTTGAGAACAAGGCCACCCACATGGCTTCACATGTCTATGCTATGGTCTTTGAATAGACCTTCATCACTTGACCCCTAGATCCTAGTGTGATTCAAGTTAGAGTTTGGATTTTGGCCTTATGGACCTTCTCTCCTTGGATTCATTAGGTCATTTTTACTTGGTGTTCTAATAGAGCTTTCCTCTCCTCTCTAACTAATTTCTTTCAACCCCATACTAATAGCTTTTACTAGCTACACCAACTTTGGCAAAATGGGGTCTCCAACTTTCTCAAAGATTTTTGAGACATAAAATGAGGTTTTCTAGGGGCTAAATCTTTCTATTTTATCATATAAACTTCTCACCATGTTCTACACACACATATATTTCCAACACATAAGAAATGAGTCAATTTTAGTCTATATGCAAAAGTTATGCCACTTAGAAGTTGACCTTCTTATTTTCACACCTATAGTTTGTTCCCAAAATCATAAAACCCTAATCATGGCTCACTAATGTGTAACCAAACCTCATGATCCTATAAAGGTGTTGTTTATGTGATTGGAACAACATGTCATAGGTATCAATCACAATGTAAGCCTCCTCATGGTGGAATTGAATAACAAGTTCGAGATATTTGGAGATGATGGCAGTTCAAATGGAGAGGAAAAACTAGAACACAGATCAAAAGATTGGGGAGAAATGAAGAACGAGTTGAAGAAAGAACTTGAAAAGGATTAAGTGAGCTTGTGTGTTGTAAACCAATCACAATGTGCGTTTAAAATGAAAGAAAAAGTTTATCTCAAGTAGTACGATGGTGAGATCAATGCTCTCGAGGTGAACCACTCAATGCACTAACTCGAAGTTTCTTTGAGTGTCCATGAGATCGAGAAAGAGAAAAATATCTCATGCACATGACTAAATTAGAGGATCATGGACTCACTTGGTGGGAGATCCACACAAAAACCCTAAGGTTGGAGGGAGAACCTCGAGTTACTAAATGGGGGGATTTCAAAACCCTCTTTAAGTCACATTTTTATCCCATTAGGCACATGGAGGATGAGTGGATCTGATGGCATTACTTTAGTTAAAATCTAGGAAAAAAAGTGGAGTATGACATGAAATTTAGAAAGATAGTTATAAAGTTGGGTATCTATACAAAGAACCCATATGCACTCCTCAAGTATTTAGTGAGTGTGCACCACTATCTATGCAAGCAAGTGATGATGTTCAAGCCAAAATAGGTGGACGAGGCTTGTGTAGAAGCACAATACCTAGGAAAAATTGGCCTAAAGAGAGAAAAATGAAGTGGATCGAAGTAGAACGAGAAACAATATGCTTCTAAGGAGGGGAAAAAACAAAATGGCGTAAAAGATAAAAAGATGGCAACCACAATGCACCAATGAAAATATCCTAGCAAGAACTGCAACCACTCCAACATTTATAGCATACAAAGGAGAAGTGCTAGAAGTTGAATGAAGAGATAAACCTAAAGAATTAGAAGAAATATAACAAGAAGAAGAACCTCATGGTCATGGATTTGATCAACCAAGTTGAAATCACCTAAAACGTGGATGAGAAGATCATTCGTACATCAATGCAGAATGAGGTGAATATGAGTAGCCTTGAGCATCACGAAGAAGAGATAGAAATCACCAAACTCTTTCATATAGAGATACGGGTCAAGAAGACAAAGATTGATTCTTTGTTTGACTCACGATCAGAGGAAAATCTCATTTCACGAGAGGTGGTCAATAATTTTTGGTTGGAAGTGTGTGATCATCAAAACCCATATCCATTGGGATGGGTAAATAAGGATGTACAGCTCAAGGTAACAAAATAGTGTAAAATTAGATTTACCATGAGTGTTGAGTATCTTGGTGAAGTGGATTTAGATGTGGTTCCCTTTGATGTATGTGGAGTCGTGTTTGGAATTCCATACATGTAAATGCCTTATGCAATATTCATGATGAGAGCTAACGAGTACGAGCTCATCAAAAGTTTCACTCGTAGGTGACAACCAAGCCAAAAAATTTATTAGTTCCAACACGAAGAATATTTTATTGTTTTTAATAGAATGTGAGTGTGTAGAGGAGTCAATAAGAGGCGAGGCATCCCTAGAGGGCGTACTATGAAACAAAAACAACCAGTTGTTCGAAATGGAAGCACATTGAGTTCTTTTCACTGCATCAAATTTTATTTGTGATATTTCATTGGTTTTGTACATTCCTTTTAGATTTTCTAGTGATTTCCATCTTTAAACTTTACTCTTATTTTAATTATTCCACAATCTTCATTTTTATGGGTATATTTCAAGTTAGTTTTCTTCCAAGTCTATTGGATATATTAAGAGTAATGATTTTCATTTTCACAAAGGTAATATTTCACGCTATAGCATATATTGAATGATAGGTTTAAGAAGTTCATATTCATAAGAAAAATGTACTAAATAGATACATTTGATTGTAGGGTCATATGGTATTTTACTGTTAAAATGAAATCTATACTTTACTTCTATGAATAAAAAAGATAACCAAGATTATAGTAAACCCCACAAACACACTAATTTTTTTTCGTATGGATGTCTAAGGGGTTGGATTTCAGATATCAATTCTACCCTCATGGAAAGAAAAGATTTTCATTGAGTTGGATATGTTAGAAGCACATCCAAATCTAATGTGGCAAATGGAGATTGAGCGAGGTCATCAATAATACTATAGTTGTGGGTTTCCCTTGATTTATGGGTTCTACAAGGTAACGATCCATTCACCATCTTGGAGATAGGTTCAATGGGAGTTCATTGCATGGTAAAAGGTGGCATAGTTGTATTGGTAATGGGTACTATTAGTATTGAGGGATTACGTTCCAAAGGGGTTCCATAATTACGACTATGGATTTAGAGCAAGGCATATGTTCCTTGCATGTAGATGTCACGACTAATGATGTCATGAGAACTTCCCCGTATTTGATTTTGATATTGGGAAGGACAAATCTCATGTTGAGTATCTAGTGCTCCTTGATGGGGAAATAGATTTTCCATGATGGAAGGTTTTTGGTTTGCTCCCCCCTATACCCTAGCCTCCCTCATGTGTTTCAACTCTAGGATTTGAGGGAATTATGGGTATAGTGTCTATACTCTCCATGAAGGACAAAAGAATGTTTAGTCCATATAATAGAATTATTTTTTTCCTTTTCTAGATTATTCATACATTGGTTTTGATTTTGGCTTTAATTGAGGCGATTTCCCTAAGTTGTATAATTTCGTACTAGGGATGGTGAGCATGTGCTGAAATAGCTTGAGTCGAACAAAGACATCAATGATGTTGTTGAAGGAACACCATAGATGAAAGTTCATGATATGGTTGGTGGGATCTCATTATTTTCCTTTCAATTTGGGAATATTTGATGGTAACTTGGTTGGGATAGGTGTCCATTGTTGATTCTATTTAATGAGATCATTAGTAATCTTCATAAGGTTTGAGAGGTTTAATGAAGTTACAAATGGTATTTTCCATTGTGGGATAAACTTTAAGTGTGCTTTTGATGGGATTCCTTTGTGTCGTAGCATTGGTAGTGGTAATTTCCATGGTAGTGTTGGGGTTACCTCGAGGGGTGGTGATAGGGGTAATTTGAGAGGAACTATATCCTAAGAAATTTGCACCAAGAATGAATGTCCCCACCAAAGTAGTTGGATGTTGTTTCCTATGATGATGTGGTGAGAGACCAAGATCTCCTCCTCAAAAAGGTGGGAGCTATTCTAGGTACCTAGAGTGGTAGGAAAACCTAGGTCCCCTATGGTGCTATAGAAGGTGAAAGACAAAAATTGTGAGGGGGTGCTTTTAGAAAACCAAATGTATCATATACATAAGTCATAACAAAGAATAAATGGTTAATTTTGCCTTTAACTCTTTTCATGTGTGAAACAATAAAATAAGGGCTTGTGAGGCTTTGCCTATGATAAAAAATCTTAAAATACCTAGTGTCCTTCCACTCAATGAGTAATGTAGCCTTGTCAAAGTTTTGTATAAGGGTACTAAGGCCACGTCCCGAAAGTACTTAATGTTTTTAATAGTTGAAAACCAACCAAGGTCTAAAAGAGGGTTATACGAGGAGGGTACTAGGGACACATCTTGAAATTACTCGCGACGCTTTTAACAACCTATCGAATCACCTCAAGGTGGAAGTCCTCATACACTTGACTACTAAAATACCTACATCCAATGGGAATGAGAGAATCTTAGCCTTTATTTGTTGACTTTGGAATGAGTGCCCCTACTAATGAAGCAAAAAAAAACAACACAAGAGTAGGAAATGGGTACTCTATATTGATTGTTGGTAGTGTAAGAGTTACAAATGAATTTCAAAGACACTTGAAGAGATTTGATTGAGAAATGGCACTCAGTATATCTCAACAAGGCTTTCCCATTATCAATCATTTTCACAAGCTCTTGCTCTTTCAAAGAATAAAAGAAAACTCTCTCAAATTGTGTAATTATCCTAGCATTGGTCTACTTGATTTCTCTCGAGAAATTTTGGTAGCATAATAATGCAAAATTTCTTTTTAGCCCCTGAGATGAACTTTCATTTATAGGATTTTTTAAAACTCTCTTCCTCCTTTAGCTCATCTGTGAGCTCATCAATGAGGTTGTTTATATCATAAATAATATGAGAGCTACCATCCTCCTTCCATTAAATATTCTCACACTCAAGGCTTGAACTATGAGTCTATCATGTGAAGAGATTGATTACATTTCAAAAAATGGGCCTCCTACAGTGTTGACTAGGCTTTCCATGACCCTCACAGTAATCAAAGAAATTTTTTCTAGGATCCAATTAAATCTCTTTGGAGGACCCACAAGACTTCATTTTTGAAGTCACTTATAGAAAAACCTTTTTAATTTTTCTTTTTATTATGTTTCTAATTCTAAATATTGTATCTACATGTTTCTTACTGATTTTGAGTTCCTATTAATGTGTACAACCGAGTGTACAATTTTCTCATAATAATAGAGGAAAATTTTGATTTTATTATAGTACACTTCTTGCATCCATTTATATAACTTTAAATACAATAATAATGTTTCAAGAAATTACAAATCAACCATTGTCTTTAAAAAACAACCCTTTCTAATAACAATATTAAAAGCCTTCACCTTATTCATGTCAAAGAACCTTCAATATTACTTCATAATATGAAGAACCAATGTTAAATATATAGAAATTTCATGAATAATATGACACTTATTCACAGATATTATCCTGATTATACACTATTTTCGGAATCATGCATAACACATAACCTCCTATACGTTGATCATCAATTTAGGAGTATTAAGAAACATTCGCATGTGCACATTGAAGCATCAATCACACATATCAACACAGTATGTACCCGGGGAAATCATAAAGCTGAAAACCCCAACTGTCTATATATTATATTGATTGAGAACATGTAACAATACATAATACAATACTCCTCACAAGTACTCAGTACTATCTCCACCTGTTACACACAAACTAGCTCAGATCTGAATCAACCACTAGCTCAAATCTCCTCTGTTGCTTGCCTAGCTCCACTGCACAATCCTGAATGAGAATACTGATGAATGAATGATCCAAATTCGTATTTCCCTTGGATATACCACGCAATCCTCATTTGTAATACTCAAATCCATTAAGTGTACAAATATCATGCACAACTATAGTCACAACTGACAGCTGTTTGCCCTTTCACTCACCTCTAACACTTGTCTCCACTAAACTGTCCATTCACAGAGTTAATTGATGTATTCATTAGTTTCTTTATGAGTTAATAATTAGTGAATTAATTAACAATTAATTCACACCACTCATCACTAGTCTACCTGTCAGTTAGACTAACTACAACTAGTTCAACTAAGTCAAACTGAACACAACTCCATCAACTCCTGATCCAACTCCACAGAACTCAATCACTGAAGTTCTAACTGAAGTCCTTCATATAATAGCTCAAATAACCCATACGAAAAGCGTATTTCCTTCTGACAGTTGCATGTGCCACATTCGTAGCTCGAACTGAAGTGCTGCAAGAGGATAAGATAATGTTTATAGTCCAAATATTATTAAGAGCTAATAATATTTGACTGTTCTATTTTTAGCGTAGCAGTCTAAAAATAGACTCCTCCCATATGTCTAAAAATAGAAGTCCATATATTTTTAACAACATGACCAATCATCCACAAATAGCATCCTGCAACTCATAGACCATGATCCATATGTCTAAAAATAGACATAGTCTAAAAATAGACTTTGCGCCAAAAATAGCCTGCGGGACCACTTAGTGAAGGCGATTTATTTTCACTAAGTTGCATCATCTTGTTGCATTTTCAACACTCACTCTCAATAAGATATGGATTATTAGCAACCCCTATCCTGTCTCGGTGGTACTCGATTTTTCTCCTGGTGAGCGCCTTCGTCAAGATATCAGCATCCTGATCCTCCGTGGAAATATATGAAAGTAACATGATTCTCCACTGCACACAATCTCTGATATGATGGTACCTGATGTCGATGTGCTCCGTTGGGCTCCCTGCCCAATATGCATCTGTGAAGCCACATAGCTTCACCTCATCCTCGTGACTGTACCAAGATCCATATCATGATGTGCCTCTGTTGAGCCTACACACATGCGACTCGGTCCACTTGCTCCAACAACACTTGGAACAAAAACACTCCCAACTAACCACTCTGCTGGCCTAGGAACATACTCTGATGTTGAAGCTCTACCTGTTGCTCACAAGTGCTCCCTCTCTGACATCTGTGCTACTGCAACATATCCATGCATCTCGCACCATTGTACACCTCTCTGTGCCACCTAGCACTGTGCAAAACACCTGTGCCTCTTGCAATGCTGCAGCCTGCTAGCTATGCGCTGTCCTAGGATTCCCTGCACTGTCGCTTTCTTTGCTGCTCCATCCGCATCTGTCTCTATCCAATCAATGAGTTCCTACTACTCCACATCGGGACTCCTATAGCAAGGTCTCATCCAAGAGGTTCGGTACCTCAAGGATCATGCCCCTCCTCCTTGGGATGATCACCCTATATCGCCCCACCTCCTACCTAGAGGTATGGCTGCATGTGATCCCTCAGCCCACATGGCTTGAAGTTTCTCCCTACTGGATGTCTCTGATTGAGTAGATGTCTCTACTCAATCTCCACTCAGCTTCCCGTGTTTTGGCTGCTCCACAACCTCCTGAAGCTAATGCACCAATCGTGGCTCCTCCATAATTGTCTGAGACTTCTTCTGGCTCTACATGTTCAGAGGTAATATACCCTCCCTCTCAACCACCAAGTCTCCATCACTTTCCTTGCTTCTCAAGGATTTTCATGCATCTACATGCAACTGATAAAGGTTCCTGACTCGAACCCCTATCTTCCAAGTTTCTCCAGTTGTCTTACTACGCACGAAAGCCTTTCCCTTGCTGAAAACAACATCATATCCCTTGTCTTCCAAAATTGCCACAGAGATAAGGTTCTTCTTCAATCCTGGAACATGCATCACTTCCTTCAATATGAAGGGTTTACCAGACTCCCTCTCAAAGGAAATGGTATCGATATTGGTCGCACTATATCTACCATCATCGCCCATCTCAATGTGCACTCCAAGATCTTTCTCATCCAGATTAGAAAACAAATCTTGATCTCCTGTCATGTGAAAAGATGCACCACTGTCCAATAACCATACCAATCCCATCACACTTGACACCAAGCATGCAATCAGTGAAAAATCCAGCTCAAACTACGAGGCTAAGGCCTCTCCCGCTACAAATCCAGCAACTTGCTTATTTTTCTTCTTCTCCAGAAAATTTGTGGCATAGTGTCTGTGCTGGTGACAGTGAAAGCACTTCACCTTGGACATGTCCTGCTTCTTTCCTTTCACACCAGAATGAGAAGCTTTCTCGTTCTTCCCCTTCTTTTCTTTGGCAGCCAAAGTGTAATTTTCTTCATCAGATGCCTTTGATGAAGATTCGTCCTTGGTTTTCCACCTGATCTCCTCTTGCACAAGATCCGACCAAAGTCTCTCCCATCCTGGCAATTTTTCCCGACCATTGACACAGTCCTAATAGGAATGCCAACTCTTCGGAAGACCAAGTAGAGCCAAGCTCACCAGTTCCTCATCATCGACAATCACCCCCACACTTCCGAGCTCATCCCGGTATTGGGTGAACTTTGTGAGATACCTGGGCATACTGTCTCTATTCTCACATTTAATGTTTTTGAGTTTATCCTTGAGTGCCAACTTCCTCTGGTCCCTCTTGCTTTGGAATAGATCTGTCAACGCTTTCCACATCAAGTATGGAGAATCCTTTCCATTGAGGCTAGACACTATGTGATCCTTCACGCCCTCCAACAGAATCCTTTGACACTTTGTTGTCTTCTTTTGCCAATCCCCAACTTGAGCAATATCAGTAGGTTTTGGGACATCCGCATCTATGAACTCCTTCAACCCATTATCATCTAACACTGCCTCCATCCTGTCCTTCCATGAAATATAGTTTTAGTTTCCTTCAAGGGCATACTCCAATCGTAATCCTTTGAAAGAAATTTTAACTTTGACACCAAGAAAACACTGCTGCAAATTCGAATTCCACCAGCTCAAAACTCAACCACTTCCGATCTAAAATTCGTGAGAACAAGGTATTTTTTTTACATAGATTGACTGTATGGGCATTCATTGGATATCTCACCTGCCAAAAGAAGGATGAATCCAGAGGCTACCTAGCGTGATTACAGACCCTTTGTGAAGAAATAAAATGTAAACAGTTTCTGGATAATAGATCCGATGACCAACTTCGCCTTGATATCCTATAGAAATCTCTTCTACAAATCAACCTGCTCTGATACCATGTAGAACCTGTTCTACAAATCAGAGAGCTTTGATAGCATGTAGAAATTTCATGAATAATATGACACTTATTCACAGATATTATCTTGATTATACACTATTTGCGGAATCATGCATAATACATAACCTCCTCTACGTTGATCATCATTTTAGTAGTATTAAGAAACATTCACATGTGCACATTGAAGCATCAATCACACATATCAACACAGTATGTACCCGAGGAAAGCATAAAGCTGAAAACCCCAACTATCTGTATATTATATTGATTGAGAACATGTAACAATACATAGTACAATACTCCTCACAAGTACTCAGTACTATCTCCACCTGTTACACACAAACTAGCTCAGATCTGAATCAATCACTCGCTCAAATCTCCTCTGCTCCTTTCCTACATCCACTGCACAATCCTGTATGAGAATAATCATGAATGAATGATCCAAATTCGTATTTCCCTTGGATATACCACACAATACTCATTGGAAATACTCAAATCCATTGATTGTGCAAATAACATGCACAACTATAGTCACAACTGACAGCTATCTTGCCCTTTCACTCACCTCTAACACTTGTCTCCACTGAACTGTCCATCCACTGAGTTAACTGATGTATTCTTCAGTTGCTTTATAAGTTATTAATTAGTGAATTAATTAATAATTAATTAAAACCACTCATCATTAGTCTATTTGTGAGTTAGACTAACTACAACTAGTTTAACTAAGTCAAACTGAACACAACTCCATCAACTCTTGTTCCAACTCCACAGAACTCAACCACTGAAGTTCTAACTGAAGTCCTTCGTGAAATAGCTCAACTAACCCATAATAAAAGTGTATTTCCTTATGATAGTTTCATGTGGCACATTCATAGCTCGAATTGGAGTGTTGCAAGAGGATAAGATAATGTTTATAATCCAAATATTATTAAGAGCTAATAATATTCAACTGTTCTATTTTTAGCTTGGTAGTCTAAAAATAGACTCCGCCCATATGTCTAAAAATAGAAGTCCATCTATTTTTACCAACATGACCAATCATCCACAAATAGCATCCTGCAACTCATAGACCATGATCCATATGTCTAAAACTAGACATAGTCTAAAAATAGACTTTGCGCCAAAAATAGCCTACGGGACCACTTAGTGAAGGTGACTTCTTTACACTAAGCTCCATCATCTTGTTGCATTTTAAACAAAATAAACTCCTTTTAAATAGGAAAATACTTCACTCTTAAAAAAATTTACATCAATCCTTATAAATCTCACATATCGTTAACACACATAACTGCACTTTTAATAAAATATTATGTTCCTCATTTTTTTCACTTCAATTTCATTACATATATCCATTTACCCTTATATCTCCTACACATTTATGGATTTTTCATATTTATACTATAAATACATTACAATTTTATGTGATGTACTTTAAGATTATAATCACACAAATTTGTTTTATATTATTAGTGCTACCTTCAAAAGTGATTTTTTGAAAAGTGTACATACATTATGGCTTTTTCAAATTTATACCATAAATGCTTTACTATTTTATGTCATGAGCATTGATATTATAATCACACCCTTTTGCTTTATACTAGCTTAGATCCATGTTAATCTTAGATATATCAAGTGCATAGAGGGATCAAATCTCTCTAGGTTCAAACCTATGTTTTTGACTTAAGATCTAGGGTTAATATGGATGTAGGTTGGTTATATAATACTATATAATATATATATATTTGTCTCTATGTGTCCGTTTTTTATTCCATCTCTCTCCCCCCTTAACCTTTATGTCTATCATTGTCCATCTCTCCTTATATCTCTCCCCTCCCACGCTACCAAATCTCTCTCTCAACCCCAACTCTCTATCTCTTTTTGT
>APFE031266679.1:74709-87885 GCA_000404065.3 Pinus taeda | reverse complement strand
GAAAAAACTGCTAAAAATAGTAAATTGTGCTACAATTACAGAAACTGAAAAACTGAAAGAGACAGTTGCGGGGGTCCAAATGGGATAGGTGGGTGGCCATCAACATCCACCTGGATCATCATTATACTTCATCTCCAAATTAAACAATAACTGAATAATTTCAAGTTCTGAGTGTGAATCATACAATTTTTTCAACTTCTTTAGTGGTTCAAATGCACTACCACAAGAAACGATATATCTGCTTACCTCTTTTGTCACCAATGAAGTTGTTAATGCATATGCATTGTTGTCTTTTGTCTCCCAAATTGCATGCTCCTTCTCATTATCAGGCGGCTCTAGTGCAATTTCTTTTCCATCACTATCCTTCTTGCCTTGACAAACTTCCCACAAATCATCAAAAACAAGGGCACTTTTAAGCTTTCTAAGCCACTCTTGATAATTTTCCATTCCATTAAGAAAAACTCCAAGTGAGGAAACGTCATAATTGTTATGTAGCCAAATATTCTTTAAATCCTTTCAAATTCAAAATATATGCAATACTTCTGAAAAGATATAAATTCATTTCTCCTCTTGTTTTAACAAAGTTGGAATTATTCATTTCTCCTCTTGTTTTAAGAAAGTTGGCTTTGTGGTTTAATTGACCACTTTTCAATTAAATTTTTTAATTAAGCCACCAAAAAATATATATCCTCGCCAAAAAATTGATCACTCTTCAATTTAAAGTTTTATTCAAGCCACCAAAATATATATACTTAATTTTAAGTATCCTTCATAAATTTATTTGTTGTAGTAAGTATAAATACTATCCTTCAGAAAATTTACTGTCATAAACTCTTGTTTACTACGGTAAATGCAAATACTATCATTAAGAAATTTTATTGTATGTAAACTCTCGTTTGATGTAGTAAATGAAAATAAAGCCTCCCAAAATTAAAATAACAAGTGGCCCTTAGATGCATGGAACTTAGACTTTTAGCAAACAATCCAACAATTATTGGTACTAGACTCAGTATTGGAAATTTGTACTCTAACTTCTAAGGATATGTTAAAAAAAAATTATGCCACTCAATTTCTCAAATCATCTTTCATTATGACTGAAATATATGAAACTTACAGAGAGTCAATAGTTTGGTCATCCCACTACATTTCTGCACTGGATTAACCTTATGTTGCACTCTATCTACCTTCTACTGCACTCTATCTACTATATCTTCATAGTCTTTGCACTCTATCTTCACACTCTATCTACTCTATCTTCACAGTCTTCACGCTCTGCGTCTCCTTTATGCCATAGACTTCAAATACATGGAGTTTAGGAACAATTCAACCAAGCCTCTCATACCACTGTACAAGCCCAAATAAACTCCATAATGAAAGAGCGTCATATTAATGATAAAATTACTTATTTATAAATATGCAATCTAGGTACGAGATAGTCGTGTCTCAGTAACTTATTAACTGTAAAAATGAAATGTAAAACTAATTACATATTTTACAATATACAATAACAATCCCGAAGGATTAGTTAACATACTATGGTTAAACAACAATAATGATTATTTAAAGATCTATTTTAACCACAAATCTACCAAGATGCTAGAGGGATCAAATTTCAAACATGAAAAAAGATTTACACGTAAAGAGATTTAATCCCTTCTAGTACTCGGTAAATACGTGATTATGATAGATGGTAATTTTTCATTGTTTATATTGTATTTTTTGAATATTTTATCATTATTAATATTTTATAATAAAAATTGAATGAGTTACACATTATCAATTTTAGTAAAAAATTAACTACATTATTTTATCTTTAATTATTTTTCCTCTCTAACATTGAGATATTTACTAAGGTAAACATTAATACACACTAATAGAGAGATAGAGTTCATAATGAAATAGTTTTTTTATATAATTATTTTATCTCTATAAAGTTATATAAATTATATTATTTAAGATAGACATGGAAATATTTTATTTATTACGTGAAAAGCCAAAGTGAAATATCAAAGAACCAAGTAAAATGAATGTGAAATACTGGATTGTAAAAATGAGTCTCTCATAGATTTTTAATCGTTTATTTATATGGTTATTTAAATTTATTTTTTCTTGGTTGACATTAGGGAAAATTATTTTTATTATTTTTTGAGGACGTGACATACATACATCCCTCATGATGGATTGTAGAATGAACTTCCTATTTTTAATTAATTATTTATATCGTTATTTAATTTTTGTTTTGTATCGGTTGGCATTAATAATTTCTTTTTATTCTTTTTTTAGGGACTTGACATACTTACACATGTCCCTCGTATTGGATTGTAGAATGAGCCTCTCTTCTATTTTTAATTATTTATTTATATGATTATTTAATTTTTGCTTTTTGGTTGACATTAGCGAAAATTATTTTTATTATTTTTTGAAGACAATGACATACTTACACATCCATTATTATTTTTTGCTTTTTGGTTAACATTAGCGAAAATTATTTTTATTATTTTTTGAGGACAATGACATACTTACACGTTCATTTTACTGCATTGTTGAATGAGCTTGTTGGTAATTTTTAATTATTTATTTATATCGTAATTTCATTTTTGTTTTTTTGGTTAACATTAGTGAAAATTATTTTTATTAATTTTTTAAAACATGACATACTTACACATTTCCATCCTGATCCATCTTCCTCGATTGCAGAATAAACCTAAATAAACCTCTCAGCTAAAAAAATTCTGCCAAATAAGACTTCCATTCAATCCCATATCTAATTCAACTCAAACCCATATACATATATACCAAAATATTCGCATGCCTTAGGCACGTAATACAATCCATAATTTTGATTATATAGAAATATAAAACCTTATATGTGCACAATACGACATATGGGTTATATTATGAAACATATACTCATAAAACCAAACTTCATATACAACTATATTTATGATATTTCATATACGAGTGCCTAGCACCCTGTGCTTAAAAATATAAGCATCCCTTATACCATCCTCACCCCATATATATATACCTAACAAAATAGCGTATATAAAAATTTTAAACATTAAACCACCATGTTTTCCTTTTGCTTCAACCAAGTCAACATTGTCCTCAAGTAACATTATATCTACTCTCTTTTTGAAATATTAATGGATATCATGGGAGGGATATTAAAAGAAAAAGTATATATAAAAGAAAAGAAAAGAAAACCTTATATATTTGTCTTTCCTATTTATATTTGCTCATTTTTCCATTGCATTACACATTTTACACTATATAAAATATTGTTTATATAGAATTGTTTGATATGTTTTTTAACGCTCCACAATTTTGGCCTTTACATATATATCACTTACATATATAATTCATACAAAAAATATAATAGAAATTATAAAAACACTATAATTATAAAATGAATGTATTTTTTTTATAGAGGTGATTAACCAAGTCAACAACAATATTGAGATAATGCGTGGGTATTTATGAATATCACATGGCCGAAGGCGTGAGGACAGACCTCCCCATCCTCCCAATGCAATTTGTGTACGGGAGATGGTAATGTAACTTATTTGAGACCTCATTCAGTGTTGAAACTCGTGGGAGGTAGCGTCCGTCAACGATTTATGGAGGGTGGAGAGGTTTGCTATCAAACATTATGGGTTTGGTCTTGTTATGGTAAATGTAGTTTGAGCTTTGAGCAAGGGAGCAACTCTTTCCGAGGGCACCTTCTTTGGGAGAGGTGGTGTCGTCACCGCCAATGTCCCCTCCTTCGCTTATAGGTGTGCATTCTTGTTAATTGCCAGTTTGGTATTCGGTTTATGGTCATCACACGTGAGAAGGATTCAACCTTCTGGCTTTGGTTTTGTTTTGTTGGTCCTGTTGGGATCTGGTGGTATCCACTGTGCGTTGGAGCGAAATTTGGCTTGCTGCCTTTAGTGGTCCCCTCTTGGGGTCCTGCAAGGTCTTGCGGTGTCTATGGAGCGCCTGTGCTGGATTTTGGGTGGTTTGGTTAGTGGGGGTCCTATTCAGGGAGAGGGACTATGAATTGAAGACCCAAGTCCTCATTGTTGGTTTGTAATTGTGGTTCTTTGCGTTCAACCTGGGTTGGTTGGTTGTGGTCCCATTGGTGGGGGTGTGGCATTTCTCCTCGATGATAGTTGAGGTTTGTGAAGTCACCCACTGGTCAGCTTCATGTCATTGTAATGGTGTAGGGTCGGTCAAAATACATCAGTCTCCCCATTTGGCTCATTCCTCTTCGCAGGCTAAGCCCAATTCAAGAAACCTTGGGGTTTGTGTGTCTCTGTCGCAGATGGAAATGACAACCACTAGCTTTAGGTGGGGCGGCATTTATACAAGTCGCTCGAGACGGGTGGTCTCTAGCAATCGTGGTGACAGCAGGGTGGGTCGTTATGGTCGGGTGGCTTCTGAGGCCTGTGGTGGCTTAGTGGTTAGTCGTGGGAGTTGCACCCCATGGAGCCAACAACGGGGTGGGAAAATTCATCACGATGTTTCAGGTGACGGGGGAAGGCTAGTAATTTGGGAAGCAGTCATGGACAAGATTGTTGTTTAGAGCACTGGCGAGATTTGATTTAGTCGGTACTTGAACGCTTGGAAACCTCAGAGCGAGTGAGGCAAGAGGAGCATGCATAGCTCATTGCCACTTTGAGAAAAATGCACTACTTCCATTTCCATGTCCGGGAGCACATAGTGGTGGTTTAGTGAGGCCAAAATATGTTATATGAGAAAGTAGAGAAACTGGAGGCTTGGATGGCCCACTTCGAAGTACTAGTGTTTTTGGAATCCTAAGTTGTGGACTGTGTCCTTAGATGTTTTTCTATTTCTTTATCATATGTTGATCGCTAGAGTCAACCAACCTAGTCAAGGTGAGACTACCTGCATTTTGCTACTATTGTACGTCTTTTTGGAAGAATGAATAGAATCTTGATTTACAAAAAAAAAATGGCTGCATTTCCCCCTTAACGTATTATTGCTATTTTGAGCATAATTCTAGCCTTCTGAGGTTAAAATTAACTCATTTTCTTGGAATTTCTTACTATAATCACAATAATTTCACCTTCAGATCTTTATAAAGTACTTATGCTCCTTTCCAAATAAAATTTTAATCCAATTCCACCACTATGACTTTCATTAAGCAATTTGTGAGTAATCCTTTAGTTAAACAATTAATGAGAAATCTGTAATTGTCTCATTTGACCTCCAATTCTGGCCCTACTAGGCCCAATGATGTAAACTTGCCTCTGATACCATTTGTAATGTCCCCATTACACAGCTGGACAACATTACTAACTCCAAGAATACACCAATTGCATAAATGAGTCAACTGTTTTGTGCCATTAGTAAATTTTATAATGTCATACTTACACAAGTTTAAGACATTGCATGGTTCAACAAAATATCTATCATTTCTATTGTAGAAATACATTCAAGTAATCATCATTATAATTCATACAATAAATATTTAATAAAATTATCTATAATCGCAACAGGGCATTCTCATTTATGTGCATAGAAAACAAAATAATTGAACAATAACTACTAATAATCAAAGCACACGAAACATGGAATACTCATTTGTAAGAGAAAGGGAAACTAGCTACAGGTCTTCCACGTTCCACCCAGCCATAGACCTTCTGGCTCATCACGCTCAACCATGGATTACCCACGACCTAAGGTGCCAATTCCATGGACAACGGGAAAACCGATAATGACCCTACACACATTTTCTTCTCCTATACCTATGCCCTCAACTATGATATCCTCTGGCTAACATATTTTTTCCCTTTTGTAAATAATTGTAATTATTTGAAATAGTTGAGAAAAGGACACATATTCCATTGCCTGAGGAAGGGGGTTGCTTGAGGAAATGGTTGTTCTTTAAATAAAAATATTGGTTGGTGGAAAACAACTTGATGTGTTGATTATGCATTCACCCACTGGCCCAAGTGTCCTTTAGCCCAACTACAAGAAAAGAGAAGGACAAAGAAATCAAGAGAAACATGGGTCGCACTATTAAGGGATGGGATGTTGTGAAAGTCGTGAAGGGAAGAGGTAGTTAATCAGTTTTTGGAGAAAAAAAAGGAATAACCATTCATGCCTAGACTTAGACATGCACAAAGGGAGAAGTAGAAGCGAACATCAGCAGAGAATGCAACGTAGGGGCTTGTTGAGTAGAAACACAAAGAGATTTAAAAAGGAAGAAGGATATTGATGTTGAATTGATCCCACAAATAGGGGTCACCAATTGTGGAACCATCAGAGGAGGCTTGCTGGTGGTTGGTTTTAGAGAGCAAGGCCTGCCTATAAAGTAGAAGGATCCACTGGAAGCTTGTGGTTTGTGAACTTGTTAGATTGGGGAGAATCACATAGGTGCTTGTGAAGGTCATTGAACCACTAGGAGTGCCTTGGGGCTAAAAATATAGTGTTTGATTTACTGTGTAACCACCTAGAAAAATGATTTCTCACCCATAGACAACTTGACCACTATTGTACCTTCATGATAGTGGGACCTATTCTCCTGAAAGTGAGCTGGACTTCTCTGTGTAGTGAAATGTTGGCGTTATTGTGTTTCTGCCTAAACTATGTCAGTTATGAAGAGCTTAGCTAGTGGATGAAGGCTGTGAGGGTCTTGTGACATCTTGTTCAACTATGTTGGTTGACTGAAAATACTTAGAAGCACCCCACCTTACGTTTTGAAATCCGACTCGGGGGTGACAACTGTAAGTAAGGCTTGGATGCAATTGTTTATGGTTAGGTGGAGAGTTGTAGTTTCGATCTTAGTTTCCTTCTATATTGATTTCATATGTGTTTGTAAAGGAATTCTTGGTTATTATGTTCACGTGGAACTATTAAATTGGTTTTGTATTCATTGTAGTAATGACTCGTGGTTCGTTGTGATTGGAATGGTGAAACTCTGATAAATGTATGCCTTGTTGCTGTTAGTGTTGAGCTAATTATTTTGTGTAGGAAACACACACATTAAACCATTTGTGTTAGTGCGGTATGCACTGAGTCACACTATTGCATGTGGAATGAGAATTGGATGTTTAACTGTGTTGGCTTCGAGATTGTAATAATGTTTATTTGATGACTTGTTGGATGGTTTATGCCTGAAAATTGGATCAATCTAAATGTGATGACCATGAGCCTATAATAAAGTTAATCTTGAGCCCAGATATATGGTCTCTACTTGTAGCTTGAATTGGGAAGGATATTCCCTGTTTATCTATGGAACACAGGTCTCCTTGTAACCTTCTTGGGCACTATATGCCTTGTGTTTGCTTTTATAAGTTTAACTAGGCTTATTGTCCTCAAAAGAGATCTACACATCTGTGGAGCGATATCACCTGTTTCCCATAAATAATTAAGATTTAAAGGGACCCTAAACCTCTGAGATGCTAAATAAATTATTCCAAGCAATTATAGAACCACTGTAGTCGAGCTAAGTTAGGCTCCTTTAGGATGGCTTGGTGTAGCCTAAACAACATACGCCTCCCTTGTCTTACTTGTAACCACCATGGTCGAATCCCCTTCACAAAAGGAATAGGTGAGAGCCTTATATTTTTTCCCTAGCCTTTGAACCTTATCCATGGTCATGACAAGATTTATCAGGCTGAGTAAGGGATGGCTTCAAAGCCATATCATTAGCCATACAACTACAAATCTTAATCCAATGCAAGGTCAATGTAATGGGAGAACAATATTAAGCGAGGGAAATCAATGACTCAACAAGGGTGTGGGATGACATTAGCTCAGAGGGGTTAAATCCTAGAAGATGACAAAGGGTTGTGTGAGAGGAACGCCAGGGATGAGGTAGGGTTAGTCTAGCATTGCAAGAGTGGGACCAATCGAAAGTATTAATAACACAAAGGAGTGGACTTGCCAGGGCACGTAAGCCTGAAGGTTATTTCTGCAGGAGCGCAAGCGAGATGTAATATCAAATGAGAACAAGATAATGTAAGCCCAGGTCAATGTGTCAGACACGTGATCCTAACAAACAATCCATTGGTGCATATGTTCGGGCCCATAGACAGGTTAGCTCGTAGGTACAACCCTGGAGTAGACATTAAGAACATAGTTACAATGGGTTGGGTAACAGAGCCATGGATATGAGAAAATTACCGACATTTAATGATTGATCGAGTGGATGGTAACACACACACATACATATTATGCATAGACGTATAAGAGTTGCATTTTAAATAGTAACATAGGGAGTGGAACCCAAAGCTGTTAATGGGTCTGCAAGCAATAAACTATTGCTAACTGGTATAAGCTAGTAAAGCCACATGGTTGCCACATGGCCAAATTGATGAGGTGGCATTATATAATTCACTAGAACTGCATCGGTCACATCCCTTGATTCGAAAATTAGATTGAGGTAAAGTTCTATATCATCATAATCGTCTTGACGAGACAAAAACAATGGTGATGTCAAAATAAGTCTCTAAGTGCTTGAAAATATTGAAAATTTTAGGCCCCATTTCCATAACAACACCTTGGATCTTGGGTCAGTATAGTAACTACCTCCTCGTATCCTATTTTATGAAGATGACTAGGAGTGGGTATCTTACATCAATCATGGTGTCTTACAACCAGTCAAGAACACCAAACATGTCATCATAAACCCCTATATTCTACTTCCCTTGTACATGCGCCCATAAACCAAGGATCCTTACAACTAGTTGGGAACATCCTAACAACATGGTTCTACTTTCCCAGTACCTGCGCCCACTAATCATGGCACCTTACGACCACTTAGGAAGCCCTCTTCCCATCGTTGAATGAAGGGCATAAACAATGAACTGTATATCACAATATTCCATCCATCTCATACCATGCCCCCTTCACTGCTTCACACACACACACACACATACTTTTTCTCTCCATGGTTATATATTTCCATGTGGCACACAGTAGGGTCAGGTGGGTCCCTAGGTCTCCCTTGCCAAAACAACAAACATAATACTCGTTTCCCATTGCCATGGAGTTGTGCCACCCCCATACTATTTTGTGGAGTCATCCTTGCATCCAACTGTAGTTTTATTATATGTACATGTACAGAATACATAATTATAATCTTGGCCTCCCGGCCACTCTACCCCAAATATCAAAATATGAAATAGTTCCTGCTCACCAGCCTAACATCAAAATATGTAAAATTCCATCATATTTACATTCGACTCTACCAACCTAGTATTTATATATACAAAATTACATCATATTTACATAACATACCAACAAGGTATTACAGCCCTTAATAATACAAAATCAAATCTCAATATCATTCCAAGTATTATACATAAAATAATAATAATCAAAGGTGTTAGCTTCACATAAATAATTATTTGGTATTATTTATCTACATTGTTGTTGAAATATCTCTTAAAACACCATTAGTTATGATGTAAATTATTGTCTAAAATTCTAAATATACTACTTTTAAATCATTTTAAAGGTGGATGATCCTCAATATTTCAAAGAATATACACTGATTTCCCTTTGCAAATGCATTTATAAAATCATTGCCAAAGTTACTGATCTTTGTCTCGGGACAATTCTGTCAAAGAACATATCCAGTTAGCTATTTGGGTTCCTCGATGGGTGACAAATACATGAGGTGATTGGAGTTGCTCAAGAAGGTATGCAAAGTATAAAAAGTAATAAATTGAAAGAAGTTGTTACCAAGATAGATTTATTCAAAGCATATGATAGAGTCAGTTGGATTTTCATTCGGATGATCCTTACTCATATGGGGTTTTCTATCTCTTTTATCAACTGGGTAATGGGTTGCATTTCCAATGCATCTTTTGTTGTTTTGATCAATGGTTCCACCTCTCCCTTTTTCCACTCTTAGAACATATTGAGACAAGGGTACGCCTCGCCTCGTCTCCTATTTCTGTTAGCTATTGAAGGGTTGAGAAGGCTGCTAATTTGGGGATCTTCAGGGTATTGAAGTGGCAACAAATTTATTTATTACTCATCTTCTCTTTGTTGATGATGTCTCAATCTTCAACAATTGATCCAGATGAGACTTGGAAGCAATAGAGGATGATCATTTATATTTCAAAAAGTGATATGCATGGTATTAAATTCTAGAAAATCATCTCACACTTATGAAGGACTCTCTCCCATGGAGGTTCAACAAGCTCAGTCTTTTCTTCCTTTTAAAGAAAAATCCCTCAAAGAGAGTTTCAAATATTTAGGATTTCACTTAAAAATTGATTCTTACAAGAAGGCCGATTAGTTATGGCTCTTGGCCAAGGTGGAAAAACGAATTTAGCGTTGGAGTTACAAGTGGCTCTCAAGAGCTAACAAACTGGTGCTCATCAAATCAACGTTGGAGGTAATCCCAATATATTGTCTTACTCTTACTTGGGTCTTGAAAGGAATTCTCCAATCCATCCAGAAAATTTGTGGAATATTTCTCTAGGCAAGTTCTAAGGACGTGGTGATTTTGCCTTAGATAGGTTGGGATAAGATAGCTCTACCCAAAGCCTGAGGAGGCTGAGGCTTAAATGGTCTTCCTACTTTTACAATGTCTCTATCAGTCAAATCAAGTTGTAGGATAATCACTATGGAGAATCTTTGGATAGTGGTGGTAGTAAGGAAATATATTGTTCTTCTCTCGTTAGATGAGTAGATCAGAAAGACCATTAAAAAAACATCGAATTAATTAGCCATATGGAAATAAATTTTCCACTCTTTCAGTGTTATTAGTGAGGGGCTCGCTTGGAAAGTAAACAATGGGACACAATTCAAAATTTTAATCGATCCAAGGGTAGGTTTTCTGGAAAATTTCAGGCTTCCTTGAGAGCTGGTGGGGATACTGAATGAACAAAGGTTTATGTTCTTACACTAGGTAGTGCAGGAGGGAAAAACTACACTTTGGTCCCATGGATGTAAAAATGCCACTTAGATGAATCTATCTAGTGAGTTCATGAATTTATGGTGTGAATATACTGTGACTCTCAACAGATCACACATCGAAATTTCTGACAGAGGATCCTCCCTTCGATGGGTACATTGACCCTCTGGTCTTTAAGCCCCAAAATTTGGATACAGGTACCAGATTGGAACTAAGAGGAGATTAGATCCATAATGGTGATGTAATAAGATCTAGAACGTAGATTGTCCAACAAAATCTAGGTTATCTCTATGGTGCCTCATGAAGAAAAAACTTCCTACTCGGATAATCTCTAGAAAAGGAATAAAGAAGGACTAGGCTAGTGTATTCTATGCAAGAACACGAAAGAATCATTTAATAATCTTTTCATCACTTTCTATTTCACTTCAAGCACAGTGGAAAAAATGAAATAGGCTTTTGGATGTGGTTTGGAATGGAGAGGTATATTTTTTGGGAAGGCCTCAAAATCATGGTGGGACTTGAGCCAAGATGAGAAACATAGGAACATTGACCCTCCGATCTTTAAGCCCCAAAATTTGGATACAGGTACCAGATTGGAAATAGGAGGAGATTAGATCCATAATGGTGATGTAATAAGATCTGGAACGTAGATTGTCCAACAAATCTAGGTTATCTCTATGGCGCCTCATCAAGAATAAACTTCCTACTGGGATAATCTCCAGAAAAGGAATAAAGAAAGACCAGGCTAATGTATTCTATGTAAGAACATGAAAGAATCATTTAATAATCTTTTCATCACTTTCCGTTTCACTTCAAGCATAGTAGAAACAAAGAAATAGGCTTTTGGATGTAGTTTGGAATGGAGAGGTATATTTTTTGGGGAGGCCCGAAAATCATGGTGGGACTCGAGCCAAGATGAGAAACATAGGAACATTCCACCACTTTTTTGCTAGGGTATATGACTCACCAGGAGTTAAGAAACTTTTCGAAATTTGTCATTAGCTCTGCCCCTTATTGCATCGGAAATTGCTACTATCTACTCTCTCCTGCCTTATAAAGTCACATCACAAGCCTCACGAGTTATTACTGCTCAATAAATTAATCCCAACATTTCGTGGTCATATTTTGATGGGGCTTCCAACTCAAATGGGGTCTGCGGTGGAGGATTCATCCTTTATTTCAACAATCATCATTTCTTGAAATCCAATGTTGGTCTGGGAAGAGGAACAAACAATTTCGTTGGGATACTATCTCTTAAACTTCTTCTATGATGAGCCTTGGAAAAGGAATTTCGCTCTCTCCAAGTTTTTGGAGATTCAATCAATGTTATCAATTGATCTAATACTATCCAGAGTTGTCACTCCCACACTTTGTCTCCTATTCTTGATGAAATATTTTGATTAAAACAACCCTTTGATTGTATTACATGCTTCCATATTTATAGGGAAAAAAATGTTGATGTAGACCCCCTTTCTAAGGAGGGTGTGCGATAAGCTTATGGATTATGGTAGGTCAGCGAGTTAATAGCTAGGATTGTTCAAACATACTAGCATCCTCCATTTTTTGAGCTATGATACATGCAATTACAATTTGATTTATATATACTTTTAGACTGATTTTTCTGTTTTCATCTCCTCTTGGCAACGATTTCAAATTTAAGAAGTTTTTGAATATGTATATATGCTATGATGGACTTAATTATTTTTTTGGTCTTTTCTCCTCTCATGAGGAGGAGATGTTTCTCCATACTAGATGATGTGATCATAGGGTTGGTTTATATGGAGCCTAGTTTTTTGAGTTCCAGTTGAGTGACTAATAGAATGAATGCCTTACGACATATGCACATATAACTTTTTACTATCTTAATAAAAAAAATTGTGATTTTTTGTTGGAAAAAAACTAATTATTTATATTTTTAAATAAATCTTTACCATCATAAAAAACAATAAGAAAAATATTATTATTATTACTATTAAAAATTTGTAATACATCTTAAAAATCACCCTATTTAATAAATTTAAATGAATCTCTACACTATCAAAGTAGTAATAATTCTCCAAAAAAAACCACCGTTATTCCTCTTAATGATCTTTTAGGTAAAGCGATACATGCTTACCATACGGCTAGGCTATCATGACTATGGTAATCGCATAAGAACAAACCATGCTAAGTTCCATAGAAAAAATGTGTATAAGCATACCATATATCATCCTTTGAAGTAATGGGTTAATCAAGCATCACCTACGTGCACATAAAGATGGAGAAAGGTAATTAAAAAATTTAATTAATAGTCA
>APFE031266679.1:35834-64912 GCA_000404065.3 Pinus taeda | reverse complement strand
ATTTTGAAAATCGTGGATACAAGCACATTCTTTGCAACACGAAGAGATTAAATATATCGTTTTAATAATAAAATATAGTTTTGCATGATATGGTTAATATGTTTTATTACTTTTTCTTTGGGTAATGAATCACTCAAATATTTTATAGATTTTTATGGTATATAATTAGTTATTAAGTACTTTTTTAATAATTATTAGTGGTAGTCATTTTTTTTGCGAGTTTGCTTGAGAGCTGCGCAAACCTAGCCGCTTCCTTGATTTCGCAGGCTTCTCTTGGCAGCCTCCTGCTACTGTGTCTTCTCTGACCATGCACCCCTTTGAGGAGGGTGACCCCCTCTCATCTAGGCACCAAAGAATTGACGAAAACGAAGAAGCATTCGCGTCCCTGATTGTTGCGAATAGAGCTCCAAAGAACAGGCCAACAATCAACAAATTTGTAAACAAGCTTGAGGATATACTAGAGATCTCTCTCCCACCTGCTCTCCCTCGAAGACCAGCTCTTTCTTTGGTAGAAAGTGGACTAGTTGGGCAGTTCATAGGGTTATGGTCATCTCCCAAATCAGTACAAAAATGGGTTGAAAGAAACTGGAATGCAACCATTTAGGGGAAAACAACAATACGATTCTGTGGAAGGGGATATTATACCTTCCTCTTCGAATCAAAGGAAGACAAAGACTTGATCTTTAGAAACAATCCATATTTCATGGATTCCAGAGGTTTATATCTAAATCGGTGGACGCCTGATTTCGATCTAGAAATGTACATGGCAAGCACAGTGCTAGTTTGGGTTAGACTACCACACCTTCTGTTATATTACTGGGGAGATGAATTGGTCAAAGCTATAGGAAATGCAGTGGGAAAGCATATAGACAGGTGCGAACCAAAGGATAACATGCATGCATGTGCCAGAATATGTGTGGAAGTAGATCTTGGAAAAGGCCTTCTAGAGGCAATAAAGATCAAGGTAGATCAGTGGACGCGCATACAACAACTGGACTACGAGAAAATACCATTCAAATGCAAGGTATGTCATGAGTATGATCATTTTGCTAATAGAAGTCTTAAGAAAAAAAGAGAATGAAAATGTCGAAGAACAAGAGAACACATGGGAACAAGTAAAAAGGAAAAAAACCACCAATAAGCAGCCAATATCAATTGCCTCCCAGCCTCAAGAACCAAGTGAGACCACTTCTCAGCCCTCATTGAAGATTATCTCCCCACTCCAGACATCTGCGAATCCCTTTGGGCCCTTGGAAGACCCTAATGATCCACCCTCTCCCAAATCCGCAATATCTAACCCCAACTCCCTTGCCCATGTACCCTCTTCCTCTATTCTTATTTCCCCTGTACCCCCTCGTTACGTGGACCAAATATTAACTAGAAATCAAGCTAAAGAAAACCCCCAAACTTTGGATTAGCAAAAAAAAGTGGGAAGAAAATATAACAAGGAAATAAGGGACGAGGTAGTAGCTAAAGAAATGGCATTAGGAACTCAACAACCAATGGAATCCTTCCTTGAGAAAAATATAGGGAACAATGAAAAAAGTCAACAAAGAGGAAAGGGAGGTTCCCACTAGCACAATAGTAAATAATGAGAGTGGTCCCTTGGAATTGTTGCGGCCTTGGCACCCCTTTCAAAGCCAATGCAATTAGAGATATTTTATTCAAGAAAAACCATACATCTATATGATTCAGGAGACCAAAACAAGCAATCAAGAAAATAACAAATTGATTCAAAAATTAAGAAATTATGATGGAACAGTGTTGGAGGCAACAGGAGCATCAGGAGGAATATGTACCATATGGGATAAAAGAAAATGGGAACTAATAAACCAAAAAATCAGCAGGCATTGGATTAGAACAGATTTGAGAGATCTCAACACAAAGGAACTGTATACCTTCATGAATGTATATTCTCCAAATCACTACAAAGAAAAAAACCACTGCTGGAATTCTATAAAAGAAGAATTAGCAAATAGACAAAATGGGAAATTAATCCTTGGAGGAGATTTAAATTTGATAAGGAACACCGAAGAAAAATTCGGAGGGAACTATCATACAGATCCATCAAGAGAGGCTCTTGAAGAAATAATGGAACAACATAAATTAATTGGCATTCCTCCAAGCAATGGGAAGTACACATGGAGTAATAAAAGAATAGGCAAGAGTAATATCAAGGAAAGGTTGGATAGAATCTTTATACAAGAAAACATAGTAGCTGAATTCACTTCTGTGAAAAGCAAGAGCGTCCACACATCAGCTTCAGATCACAAGTCGGTAGTATTGAGCATGGGTAAATTGGAGAATCAAGGCCCACTCCCTTTCAAATACAATTCGAGTTGGGACAACAATGGAGAAATTGGAAACCAAATCAAAGAGAGCTGGTCAAAAAGTATCACAGGGTCGCCCCAATATGTTTTGGAAACAAAGCTAAAGAATTTAAGGCTGCACTTAAAAATTTGGGCAAGAGAAAATGATATTCGAAACAAAGCAAGGAAAATAAATTTACAAAATAAAATGAACAACATTCATAAAGAAAAAGAAAACAAAGAGGAAAGCAAACAAGATTATCTACAAGAAAAGGAATTCTTCTGGGAAATTTACAAGAAAAACAGAAAGGAAGAAGAAGAAAGTCGAATGAAGTCCAGATGTCTCTGGTTGAAATCAGGAGAAAAAACACAACATTTTTCAATAATTCAATGAAAATCAGAGGGGCAAGAAATTAGATGGAACAAATCCAAGTAAATGGGCAAGAGTTAAAGGGAGCTAAAGAATTAAAAATTGCAACTCACAACTATTTTAAAGATCTACTTACAACCAACAATCAACAAACAGTTAATGAATACTTTTTGTAGCACATAAATAAAAAAATAAGTGACCAGCAAAACGCATAAATAAATAAAGAGATCACTGAGGATGAAGTCATGGAAGCAGTTTGGAGTGTACACCTTGACAAGGCTCCGGGGCCAGATGGGTTTACAATGGATTTTTGCAGACAACACTGGGATATTATTAAAAATATTTTATGAGAATGATAAAAAAGGCTTTCAAAAAAAAAAATGGACGAAACACAAAATCTTCCTATTTGGCACTCATACCCAAAGAGTCCAATCCAATGAATTTCAATAGATACAGACCAATTTCTCTTTGCAATTCTTCTTATAAGATTATAACCAAAATTCTAGCAAATAGAATCAAGAAAATTCTTTTGGAAATCATATTGGAAAATCAGGGTGGTTTTGTATCCAAGCAGCAAATCACAGACAATGTGCTCATTGTTCATGAAGCTATACACAACAACATTCAAAGAAAAGAGAAAGGAATGATAGTAAAGCTAGATATGACAAATGTCTTTGATTGAGTTAACCATAATTATCTAGTAGCAGTACTCAAAAAATTTGGCTTCTCAACAGATATAATATAGATTATTCAGGCTTGCATATCAACCCCATGGATAGCACCTTTAATAAATGGAAGGCCTAGCAAATTTTTTCAGAGCACAAGAGGGCTAAGACAAGGCTGTCCTTTATCTCCATTCCTATATATCATCATGGCGGAAAATTTAAGTGCAGCCTCAGAAAATTAAAGAAGGGAAAAAAAATAACAGGTATACAAATAGCAAGAGGGGTAAAAAATATAAATCATTCACTATTTGCTAACAATACACTTCTTATGGGGGGGCATCAAGCATAATAGCTAGAATATTTTAAAATGTGTTGGATGATTTTATCCAAGCTTTCGGAGGAATGTTAAACAATATTGAATGCAAAATATATAGTTGGAATATTTCTCCAAGATCTATGCAGAACAATTCACAAATATTGGAGATTCCAATACAAACAAGATGGATTCACTTTACATATCTTGGGCTGCCCCTAGCTAAGGAAAATGTGAAAGCAGAAATATGGAGCAAACAAGTGGTAAAAATGAAGGATAAAATTTAGAATTGGGGAGTGATGTGGCTTAATTTGGCAGGAAGAATGATCATGATTAAGGCACTCCTTTAAGCCCTTCCTATTTATCAATATGCAATTATTTTGGCCCCGGCAAGTGCCCATAAGCAAATGAAAAAAAGTATAAGAAGTTTCCTATGGTAAGGAGGAAAGCAAGAGAACAAAAAATTCAGCGTAGTTCATTGGGAGCAAGTTACCCTTCCTTATAAAAAGGGAGGTCTAGCAATCTGCTTACCAGGCCAAATGAACATTACGTTAGGGATAAAAATAATTTTGAGAATGATAAGTGGAAAGGAACACTAGTGGGAAAAAGTACTAGCCATGAAATATCTGAATCATCCTAGAACAAAATTGATAACTGAATCTATTCTAGTCAAGCCTTGCACACAAGTTTGGAAACTTGTAAAGAAGATAATTCCCCCTATTAGAAACCACATGTCTAAAAATCCAGGCAATGGAAAAACAATTGCGATTTGGGAGGATTGAATAATGGGAAGAGAACCTCTAAATCTATAGCTGGATTTAAGAGGACTTCATGGTTGGATGGAAGACAGAAGGATAAATACTTTATACTCAATCTCTAAGTGAGATCACGATAACTGGCTTGAATGGAAATTACCAACAATTCCAAAAAAATTAAAAGGCTAATGGGAGAAATTAAAATCTCATCTTACAGGGGCAGGTCTCATAAACAGAGAGGAATAGGATGACTTTGTGTGGGATCCAAATGGAGGGGAATATACAATGAAATTAGGGTATAAGGTCCTCCAAGAACAAAGAAACCAACAAGATTGGAGTCTATGGAAGGTAACATGGGAAACAAAATGTTTTCCTAAAATCAAAACTTTCATTTGGACTTTTCTCAAAGGGAAAATTCTAACCTATGAAAACTTAAAAGAAAGAAGGAATACATGGACCATCTAGGTGTGTCATGTGTCAAATGGAGGAAAAAACAATTCAACACCTCTTCATGGACCTTAGGGTGGCTAGAGAATGCTGGACCCAGATAACAAGTCCGCTGGAAATTAATATAAATTTCTCAAATCAGATGTTAGCACATCATAAAACTTGGGAGAAGAGCTACCCGTATTCAAAGAGTAACAAGGCCACAATAAGTAGGATATGGAAATTCCTCCCCTCAATTCTTTGTTGGCAGATTTGGCTAGCCAGAAACAAATGTATTTTCAAAGAACAAAACCCAAGAATAGGAAAGATTCTTTCAAGAACATGGAGTCTAGTATCAAAAATAATAAACTCCAATGGAATGACAAATGCGGATCATAACAATCTGGAACAAGAAGAGAAAGATTGGTACAACAAAGTAATACTAGAAAAACAGATAGAAGCTACAACGAAAAAGAAAAAAGCTCCCACAGTCAAGAATTGGAAGTTAAGGCTGGATGATAACGAATTGGAAGAATGGAGGAAAAAACAAAAAAGATTCAATCTTTTTTCAACGGGGCATCAAAGAAGAACCCAGGAAAAGCAGGTACAAGTGGAGTAATTACAGACCCAAATGGGAAAACAATTACTACTAATGAATGGAGTCTCGGAGAAACTACAAACAACAAGGTGGAAGCATACAACCTTCTCCTGGGCACAAGATTGTTAAAAAAACTAGCGATCAAGGATCCTATAATTATAGGAGACTCAGCTATTATTATAGCAGAAATCGTAAATGATAAGAATTTCAATAGTATCACTATTAATAAAATTTGTTAGAGGATTAGATCAAACGTAAAAAGTCTGGGAAAAACATCTCTCAAACATGTGTTGAGAAATCAAAACAAAGAAGCAGATAACTATGCTAATAAAGCAATTGAAAGAACAGTTGGGACTGTCAAGGAAAACAATGAAATATATAGTGTAAACATGCCATGATTTTCACACTTATGATGAGGACTGAGAAAGAAGAAAGTGGAAAGAAGCATAACAAAAGGAAATAAAAAGATGAACAAATCTTCACTCCCAGAATGAGATTGCCTGCAGAACATAAAGAAGATTTGTTATTATTGGATCTCAAGTGCAATCTGCAAGATTCAAAGTGCAAAATCAACTCAATCCCCAATAAGATTTGTAGCACTTTTGACAGGGATCACAAACATCCTCTACGTCTGAGAAAAGACAAAAATAGTCATATTAGTCATAAGCTACAGGATCAAAAATGTCATACAAGCGTAAGGTGTTCTATCACGGGCAACTGTCCAAGCACAAAGGTGATTTACATCATGATAATCACCTTCAGTAGCAGGTTAATATTCCACTCTAAGGTCAATAAATTGGCTGAAGAGCTCAACCATCTTCATTATCTAGAAATCCCAACCTATTTACACACATGTTATCTCTTAAGTAATCAAATCCCTTTGTATCCCCTCACCCACAATCCTTCTGATGATCCCATTACCAGCCTGAAGCTTTCAACATCTTGCCCATTTCTTTCTCTTGATCCATTAACCTCGCAATTCATTCGTATATCCAGGCTCAATCATCCTTAACATGCTATAATTTTGTTGCCACTAGTCGCTCTTTAGTGCTCTACCCCAGATAAATGCACCTTCGGTATATTTCACCCTCATAATTCAAGCACTCAAAACCTCTCAATAGCCTCTTTCCACTTCCCTGCAGCCCCTCTTTGTACAATACATAGGTTATGTTTTTTAAGACTTACCCCCATCTCGAGAGCAGCTCCATCTTCCCAACGTTCTCAGTCCTCTGTTTTTCAGGAATCAAATTTCCTAATTACTCTTTACCTATGGCATAAGAAACATCTCTCAGCTAGCTCCTCAATTCAATACAACTCCTTGGATTGTTTTTGGGATACAAAGAAAGATTAGTGTTTTTTTGGTTCTCTCAGATCTTTGGGGAACTCTCATCAAGTGGACTCCACCAGCCAGAACTCTGCCAACAAGAACAGAGGAAAAAACAGAGTGCATCAAAGTAAGAGGGTCAACATTGGGATCAAAAAAGACACAACCCCTCCAACAACTCGAAGCAATATAATGGCTTGAAATCAATTACAAAGAGTAGAAAAGAATGACAGTTTCCCAACTTGTAGGGCCAACAAGTTCATGATTGGAAGGTTTAATCAAGCTTTAAAGGACCTCAGGGTAGAAATGAAGTCAACCAATGTGTATATGCAAAGAGACATAGAAAAATAGAGAGCTGAAATAGAAGATCTAAAAGACAAATGCAAGCATCTTGAAGAAATAGTTGAGTACATCAAGACCCTTAATCAAAGCTAGCAAGGGAAAAAATCCACCAAGAACAGCAAGAAGCGATGCCCTGAACAAGAGGAATCAGTGAATCGGTTCTGGTTATCTTGTCTTTCTTTTAATGCAGTGCAAATATAGTTTTTTCCTAGGACAATTTGTAAGGCAATATGCCATGCTAGTTTTTGAATTTCATAGAATTAAGGCTGCAAGTACAGATGCTGGGACTGCACTTCCATTTTGTGTACTACACTTGAGCCAGCCTCCTTCCGAATGTGCAAGGAGCTCGCACCTTTTTCCTTTTGCAATATAAAAAAAAATAGCCGACAATGTTAAAAAAAATTTATCAGTGGTAGTCGATATATTGTTCAATTTTGTAAGTTCTTAAAAATTAAAGAGACCACAATTACTATAGATATTCATGAAATATTGTGTTTCCTTTTTTGAAGAAAAAATGGAACTTTCATTCATTAAAGTGTGAAAATTTTACAATGGCATGGTACTTTAATCTTTTATAACAGTTCAATATGCAGATATCAAGTGTTCACCAAAATCTAGATGTCACGAGAGTAGTGCAGAGTACAAACTCTGTTCACTTCCAGAAAAGAAAAAACAAGACCAGTGAAGGATACTAAAGACAATGAAATAAATATGGTCCAAGAAACCAAATAGTGGTAAAAACTGGTCCCATAAAGGGGAACAGTCTGCAAAATTTTAGTCATCTGTGAGACAAACAAGACAAACCAGTAAGCATTAAGAAAAAACCCCAAAATTAGATCATAAAATATTCTTGTAACCAACAATACACAACAACAATGAAATAAATATTGTGTTTCTATACGTGATTTATTATATAGTCATAATCTTTAATTTTTCATATTTAAACACTAAGCCATACCCAATGGGTCTTATCATTCCGTACCACTAGTCTTATCTAGTAGACCTAGTGAGTTTTATCATCCCATATCTTGTTAGTTGTACAAATCACGTTGAAAGTTGGTCTATTTAAATTATATTTTTGTTATTCAAGTATATTAAATGTCAATTTTATGATTTTGATATTTATGATCTAGATAATGGAATAAATAATGTGTAAAAAAAATATAATAAATTAAAAATAAAATAAAAATATATATGATAGTGATAATTTATATGTTTCTAAATTTAATATATATGTAATGTAAGTAGTTTTTTTAAAAGAAATGTTTAACTATTTTAATGTATCTGAATTATAATGAGGGATAAATTTTTTTATATTTTTATTTAATGTATTTATAACAATAAAAGTTTAAGAGGAAAAAATAATGAGAAGGTAGAATGCCAAAACTTAGGAGTAATGAGGAGTAAAATTGATATTTAATTCTTAGCCAAGATAACATCTATATGTAATCTTGAAATTAAATGATTCAAGCTCATTGAATTTTTTTATGAATTACTTAGAATATCATAATTAAAAGTTCTACAAATTTCTTGAATTAATGAGGATATCTTGATGGTAGGTACTAAGAATTTCTTAAATTGACAAGGATATCACAATGAAAAACCTCATCAATAAATCTAATAATATGAGGGGACCCAAAAAAAATTAGAATAACATGAATCATGATCCAAAATTTCAAGACTCAAAATTGTTCAACACCATTTGTACATATCTAAATTTTCTCTATAAACTACCTTGAATAAATCCAAATAAATATCATAAATTCCTTCATCATTTCTAATATCAGTAAACATTTACAGAATAAACTTTCCTAATTTTGAAATAATTTACAGTAATGTTATATATATTTTGTTTTCTTTATTAATTTAATATGATATTATTTATTATCTGGTTTAAAAAATATCAAAACTACATACAAAATGTGTATATTCAAATAAAATATGTGCAAACAAACTTATTATTATTTTTGTTTCTATAATTTAATAATTTATAATTAAAAAGCATATGTTATTTAAATAATATCATAATACTATAATTAAACCTACAATAACATACCAAAATGATACACCATATCTTATATTAATGGAAAAAAATCCACAGACATTACATTGACCTTGAAAAGAGGTGGCTTTATTTCCTTCTTAATGAAATAGAATATGTTAAAAGAATGACATGTCAATGATGTACTTCCAAACAAAAAAAATGCATTTTGAATCCTTCTTACTTACATGAAAAGGGAGTTCTATGTCATAAAAATAATTCCTCCGGAAAGTTCTATGTTATAAAAATAATTCCAAAGCATACATGTCCATATGAAAAGAGTGATAGGAATGTTTTTGAATTTATAAATGATATGCTTCAAAACACATAAATACACCATGTTTAATCATTATTACTTTTAATAAATAAATTTTATTTTAATATTAAAAATAATTAAAAGATAATTTTATAGTGATATACTTTCAAACATATACCATCGATATGTTTAATTATTCCTACTTTATATTAAAGAAGCTTTTTTTATAGGCTAGAAACCATTTACATTTTTTAAAATTTATTTAACTATTTTTAATGTAACTTATGTGTTATTATATATTAATCTTTTAAATCCATATAAATCAATATTTTTCTTATGATGCCATATAGCTTGTAATATTTGTGAAACTCTCCTCAAATATGAAAAAAAAATAATAAAAAAATTGAAGGTAAACTAATAGAGAAATCTACAAACCACATTATCACATTTCATTTATGATTTTCATCTGATAATACCACAGAAGACTCTAGGAGTTTTTAGTGCACCATATTTATGAATGACACATATATTACAATGTCTGCAAAATTGAAGTCGCTGAAGCTTCTCTTGTAGTTTTTTCTCAAGTCTTTTTTAAGTAATAACAAATTGTATCACAACCACTATACATTAAAATAAGGAAGAAACAATCATTAATGTTCGAAACTTTGATAATCCTCTCCCTCAACCTTTTAACGAAAACACATCTAATGGGATTATTGGATCACTGCAATGCACATACCAAAAACTAGGTTCTTTATAGCAATAACATGCTTGGAAATCCCTATGGGCCACCTCTAACATTTCTTGTTATAGGTACATCTTCACATGTGCCTACATCAACGGTAGGTGGATACTATCAAAACCCCCTTGCCACATCTAATTTGCAAGGGGTAATTTACAATACCATGTAGAATTCTTATAGGGCATCCACATCCAAAATGAATGTTCATTATTATTATAAATCTTTTTGTTATTCCTAACTTTTACAATTTCCATTCATTGATAAAAAAATTAGTTAAGTTTGTTGTCAATATTATCATAGTGTACATTCATTATTGTTGTAAATCGTTTTATTATTCATAACTTGTTTTACAATTTCCATTCATTGATAAAAAAATTAGTTAGTTTGCTGTCAATATTATCCTAATGTATGTTAAAATGCATGAATTCATTTATGTGAAAGTTGGAAGTTAATTTATTTTGTTACACATTATTGACTATGTATATAAGTGGAACTTATCAAGCTTGTGATAATTTATTCCATGTATTTTTGTTTGGAATAAATTGGATTTCTAGTTAATCTTAGGTTAGCTTCCATCTAAATGATTATAATAAAAAGTCCAATAACCATGATAGATAACATTGTTTCTCTTTGTTTCTTTTTTTCAATTTTGTATATATGTAATTTAAAACATGATACAAATAATTGACATATTACTTAAAAATCACTTTAATATAATAAATAGATTGATGCTCAAAGGGTGAAAACTAGTTGGTGAAAGGGCGTATTGTTAAGGTACGCCTTACGTAATGGTCACTGGTTCGAAAGCTCATAGATTTCCCACATGCTTGACTTTCAATTAAAGGTTATAGTGATAGTAGTTGAAATCAATACCATATCATGCAAATATAAGATTGACTCAATTATTGATTCTTCCACTCACAAATAAATAAATAGATAGATAAATTGATTAATGAATTAGAAATAAATGAATATATACTTAAATTTATTAATTATTGCGGCAAACTCTATATTTTATATTTATTATATAAATTTTATATTTTATAAAAAACATAAATTATTTTCATACCAATTAAATTTATAAATTTAATTTTATCTTATTTAAATATTAATTTATTGTATTCTAAATTAATATGGTGTAACTTAAATTTATTATATATTATGCAATTTTAATTTATAAATTATTTTTATTCAAGGTTAATAATATTTTATATTCTAAATTAATAATGGTGTAACTTAAATTTATTAATATTATGCATTTTTAATTTATAAATTTTTTATTGAAGGTTAATTTAATATATTTTATATTCTAAATTAATATCGTGTATATTAAACTTATTGTACTATAATTTATAATTACATTAATTTCTTAAATTAACTTTCAAAAATTAATTAAAACGTGTAACTATTTTATATATATTTAATTTTTAAAATATATAAATCATAAATTTGAAGTAGAGAAAGGTTCAATTAATAATTTCTGTATTCGAAAAATTTTTGAGGTCTAAAATGAGCTTCCTTAAAATATTATAAAATAATAGTAAAAATAATAAATTATATTATATTATATCATTAAATTTTAGAGGGAAAAAAAAACCTACATTTTCAACTTATCTCCCTATGGTTTTATTCAAATTTCGAGCAAGAACACTCGTTGGATGCAAAATTAATTTCCCATCTAAGGAGTACCCATGTTGCATATTTTCGATGGACCCTATTTCATGAAAAATGAGAAATACATGAAAAACGAGATTGACCTTATTACACAAAAAATGAGAAAGACATGAAAAACATGATTGCAATCACTTTTTTTTAAATGTATTTATGATTTTTCGTGTAGCAGGGTCTATCGAAAGTATGCAACATGGGTACTCCTTGGATGAGGAATCAAATTCTACATCCAATGAGTGCTCCCGCTTGAAATTTGAGTAAAATCGTAGGGAGATAAGTGGAAAATATGAGTTGAAAACATATTTATTTTATTTTATTTTTTAATCTTTTTACTTTTTTACTTAGTGAATCATGTTCATGGTTGACATCATCATCTTACATCTTATTGGTTCTTCTAAAGTTGATTTTGGTTGTACATTTTTATTAAGCTCACTTTAAAAAAATATACACCCATTGTAAAAATATACCAATTTGAAAAACAAACTATTTTTAACTATTTACCTACCCACATTTAATCCTTAAATTTTGGTTGAAGAACATATTTTGCTTATCCACACTTGTTTAAATGAGAGAAAAATGCAATCAAAATTTTTGGTCGATGACATATTTTTCTTATCCACATTTTTCTTAATTTGTTTGAAGAAACATTTTGGCCATCTGTATGTAGTAATCCCTAAAATAACAAGAGCGGTTGCATGGCATCTAGTCCCTGCCTTAAGTGGGGAGTGAGGCAAGGAGTTGAGGTGGTTGAGTGGACGAGGCAAGAGCTGAGAAATGAGGTGAGTATTTTGTCAGTAGCATTACAACAATGAATTGACTAGAATTCAATACATTTGCATATAATGATGAGCGTGTAAATTTATCCATAAAAATTGTCCAAGGCCTACTGGAAAAGAGGTTATATGGTGGAACTGAATTGTGAGATGGTTATTCTGTCAATAACATTGCAGAGATAAAGACAATGACGAGACTTGTACCCAACCTCAATAGTGATTAATGTCACATTTGAAATTTAGCATTATTGGAAGCTTAATGCTCGACCAGGTGTTGTTGAACCCAAACATGTTTCTAGGCCCTTCACTAAAAGCTTAAAGATAGATTCTCTAAGTTCTGTAATATTTTACTATACTCTTGAAGTAGGCACACATGCTCGCTAACGTTCATGTGCCCAACTGCTATAGTACAAGAACCCCTTCCAGTCCCAGGTCGAAAGCTAGAAGCACCAGTAACAATAGCAACATCAGTACCAGTCCCAACAGTTAAAGCATAACCTGCTCAGTTGAAGAAGAAACACCAGTGGCAAAGGCAGGTATAGAGCCAAGTGTTCCATACCCTATAGAGGCAGAGCTAGTAGTAGTTGCTTCTCCACCACCTTATGTAACACCAACATTAGCATGGGAAGAGGTCAAGGTAGAGGTAGCTACAATAATTTCATGGCCAAAAGAAGGTGCATAAGAAAGGGAAATAACATATCCAGTTGTTGACTCAGTAGCATTAATAGTAGATCCAGACGCATATCCAGATCCTCCAGCAAAGCCAGGTGTTCCATACCCAGCATCTATACTACTAGTAGATTCTTATGTTGCTTATGAGTTTGATCTAGAAGTAGATCTAGGAGAATCAGTATGAGAGTCAGTAGTTCCAGTTCCTTATTCTTAGGTTCCAGATCGAGATACAATAGCAGAGGAAGCAGATGGTGAGTCAGTAGAGCGAGATGGAGATTTTGTCTTTCTAGATCGATACCCCTTTGAACTTGTTTGAAAATAGAGGGCCCAACAAGAGCAGTTCCATACGCAGTATAGCTTCCAATAGTGGGCTTAACCAGTGATCTAGTAGTTTACCCAACAGCATACGAGTGAACACAAGCATCAACGACAAAACCAAATGCAGCGAAGGCAAAGACATTAGTTATGAAGAAGTGTATGGGAGTTGAAGAAGCCTTCAACAAGAAAGAAAGTGATTGATAGCAAATGGTTTTAGGCCCTAAGATTTTCCATCTCAAAGCCAAAAGAAAGAAGAAAATAGAACAATAAATTTCAAACCTATATATCTCATGTGTTGAAAACTCAGTGCATTGACCTCGAAGCAAGCTTGATTGTTATCACTTGCAAGTTAGACAACTGGGGATACAAGGCTACAATCTATGGGCCGTGCTTGGAAATTCTGCAACAAAAGTATATATAGGAGAAATTTGGGGGTGAAAGGAAGCCTCATTGGTTCTAGGATTAATATTTAATTGATCCAATGAATGAACTCTAAACTTCTTTGCATCATTATAGTCCTGTGTGTGTATGTAGGAAGGGGAGACAATGAACCCTCAGTGGTATTTTCCTTCGAAACAAAATTTCCAAGGTCAATAGAGCTACCAATCCTCGATACCGTAGAAAACAGAACGTTGGAGGCAAGATATTTTTTTTTCCTCCAAGAGTAGCTCATCTATGGTACTTCTTGCTAATACCTTTCTAGAGCCATTAGAGAGGTTAATTTGGGGTGAAAGTAGGGAATCCTAGTTAAATGCTACAACCAATTGGGTTTTTGGGGAAATTACAGTAGCACTGTAAGTCATAGATGGGTAGGAGGAATACATACCTTTTGAGGAAGGATAACCTATAAGAATCAAAGACTCTGGTTCTATTTTCACCTCAGGAAACTACAAAAAAGGAATATCTTTATCCATAGAATCAAGGGATAAAATTTCTGTGCGGTCTCCATGTTTTCATCAGACTCAACTGGTAGGATGATTTTTTTGTTTCTGGTCATCTCTATTTAGAACTCTATCCTCATATGGATCTTTGTCATGGATAGAAGACTTGATGAAATCACCACTTTCTCCAAAATCTTGTTATCCCTTCAAAAAAATCCTTTTGCACATAGGAACAAAACTAAAATCATATATCCACTAATTGCACTGACAAAAACAAACTTCTGTAAAGATGTGTAGGAGTGGGGACATCCATAAACACTTAGTGTTATTCATGTATGTGTGAAAATGAATATGGGCACTAGCACCAACTAATGCAATAAGCATATAATAGAATTTTATCATCGCAATCTCAATGGTACTTCATACCTTTGTCCCTGGTCCTTGCTATAGATGATGAGAAATACTTAACCAATTAGAAAACAAAACACATGACTTCCATATATCTCTCATCAGCTTATCATTACCATGAACTTGAACTCAAATGATATTTGGTGGGAGAGTAGAGCCCATACAAATGAAAAATAATCTGTACATTATCAAAACTTAAACAATTTATACAAAACTATAGAAACTATAATTCATATAATTTTAAACCACAATTTTATGCCATTATCATACTAAGAGCATTAGAATGCATATTATGACTTACATAACACAATTTCATAGCATAATATGAAAGTTTAATTAATGAGGATGTCAGTTTCCAACTCAATAATTGTTGATACAGTATTACTAACATAATAGTAATGTGTCCTACGATGCTTGCATAACGTAACAGAAAGGAAAACCAAAGATTACCAAGGCACTGATTACAATACACCTATCATGAAAGTCATTGTTCCCTAATAACATGGCACCAACTAAGTTTCCAATTTTCGCCAATTATATGGAAATTGCATAGTATATTACACATGGATGCAATGATAATATTCTTAATTACAATAAAATTTTAGTGTACATAAGAAGATTCTCAATTATTTGAAATTTCCAGAGTACATGAATGGGATGAAACCTTTTTCACATTGACATAAAGAAATAGAGGATTAATAATACGAAACTTGACCTCTTACATAATAATGGAAAGATAAGTACTAAGCTGAGTTAAAAAAAAAAAAAAAAAAATCAGCTACCATGAGTACATTTGGCATGATATCCGATGGCATTCCTAACGGACAACATTTCTAATAAAACCTGTAATCTGCTAAATAAGATTGTTAAGGAAGACTTCGGCTTCATTTCATAGACTGGTCTTCAAGAATGACAGTCAAGAGAGATGACATAGCTAAGCATTTCCCTCACCATCATGCTCCATGTATTAATATTGATAAAAAATGTGTTTATTGGTAAGATCCATGTATTAATTATGATATTTATGTCTTCAAATTTAGCTCACTGTGGAAAGGACATATCAATCGGTGGACTAGAAGCCTTCCCATTCTTTATAGACACATAACATAAAGGGGTAAATCCAATGTCTATTAATGTCTCCTGTGGATAAGAAATTGTCATGTTGGTCTCTAGTATGTTTATGTTTATAATGGTTGTGCTCAGCTTATCATTGGTATCAGACCCAACCCTACAATATACATTCATTCAAAATAAGTTACTGGATCCACAGTACCTCCAAATGAAATTGAAATTGCTACCGACCCTTTCAGCTGCACCATTACATACTGCAAAACTCTTGCATTACCATGAACTTACTTTTGTTCAACTTTGAAAATTTGTCATGTAGACACCTGCCATGCATGCAAACCCATATATTGTTATGGTCAAATTAAGAAAATAAAAAAAAATTGAAATAAAAAATAAATAATTGGACGTTTGAGTGGGTACGTGGTCTTGGATGTAATCCATGTGCCCCCACGTCCAAACCATTCCTTTATATTTTATGAAGGATGGCATCAAGCACCCCAAGGCTCTTGTCTTACGAGTTTCCATTTTTCTATGACGGACTACCATTTTTCTTTTTCACACTGTCATCTGGTCCTTTATAACACCTCGGTGGCAAGAACATAGGCCCTATTTAACACCAACACTCCAAATTTTAGAGCCATGGTGCAAGGCTTCACGGGTATTCCTGAAACTTTTCATCCATGAACCCTACCATCTTTGTACATATAGGCTAGCAGGAGTTGCATCTTCTTTGCAAACCCTTGCCTGATAAAGCAGTACTTGACTCTCATATGAACTATGTTTCCCACCTTAATTCTATCCCTGAGAATTATGGTCCTAAAAAATATAATAGTACTATGTTTCTTCCCTTCAAGTTTTTCCATCATAATATAAGCATAAGAAACCCCTTAAATTTGTTTCCCAATGCTGCTAAAGGGAAATCCATGAACCCAACTCCGCCAAACAACATCGGACTGATCAATTCAACATTCCTCTTTCCGATGTTCCCATCGGAAAAAAGGTATGCCTATCTCATTTATAAATTGTCTTGATAGATCCAAGCTAGTATTATTGATACATTTTGGTGACATTCAAAAGCTATGATGCGACGATGAAGGATTGTAAAGGCCACTTCATCAATTTTTGTTAGGAAATTTCATTTTAAATTTTGTGGTGTCTAGGGGTAGAGTAGTGTCAACAACAAAGTGAAAAATAGAAGCAAACACCCTAGGAGAAGCTTAGTTACCGATGGCGATGAAGGTGAAAACTTCAAACAATCTTTTTCTAGTGATGATGAATCTTAGATGGAACTTATCAAGAAAATCATATAGAAAGAAGATCTCCAGTTTCTACTCCACCCATGTATGGAACAAACCAAGAAAAGGCTTCAAGGTGATGATACTTCAAGTTTCTCCAAGGAAAATATAGAAAAGAAATTGTAGGGATTTTTGAATTTCTACCCTACATATACTAGATGTGCTCATTTTTGCAGACTTTAGTAAACTTCCAACAACTATGGTAAGTTTCCAAAAACATAGATTGCATATTAGTGTATTGTCTATCAGTGTTACATTCAACAAATTAGTTCAATTAAGAAACTTAGTTCATGATTACCTTATTCAGACGAGACTAATGCTGTCATATTACCTGTATCACAACTATGTATGCAACTATGCAGCTATGTATGCATCTATTAAGAGCTCTCCTCGGTCTGAACCTAGTTTTCTAGTTAAGAGCAATTATTTTGTCACAGTTTATTGTGTTGGTTAAGATCTCTCCTCGGCCTAAACTTGGTTTGTGCTGGTTAAGAGCTCTCCTCGGCTTGAACCTGGTTTAATGGTTAACAACTCTCCTCAGCCTAGTTTACTGTGCTAGTTAATATCTCTCCTCCGCCAGAACCGACTCAATAGAAACTCTGTGTGAGCACAACAATGACAGTGCATTGGCCAGGTGAGCCATCTATAAACCTCATGGTGAGCCACGTGTAAACCATGCATGAGGTTAAGTTTAATTTGACGTTATCTAAATATAGATCCCACTTTGGTTACTTTGCCTCTTAGCCTCTTACATTTGCATGGCATATTTAATGTCTTGAATTAATGTTAGCATTAATTCAACTTTTCTAAATGATGATTGGAAAAATGAAAATGGGAAGGAAATAAAAGAATATAACATATGGTTCTGGCCTCTCCGCCTCGAGAAGAGGCCAAATAAGACGGAGAAAAAATTTTCATTGCAAAAAATATATAGCGAGCCTAAAAACTTTAGTTGTAACCAGCTCAAATTAATATAAATAACGACCATTTAGTCCCTGCCTTGCCTGTGGCAGGGACTAATAAGAAAATCCCATTAATGACTTTTCATTGAAGATATATTTTGCATAACAATTTTACTACATTTAGCCATTTGTACTTAGTAAGCCCTAAAGTAATAAAAATATTCAATCAATAACTTTTTGTTGAAGATATATTTGGCATAACACATTTACTACTGTAAAATGGCATGAAAAAAATATTTGGACGGTGTGTAAACTTACCATCCTTTTTAGAAATAAACCTAATTTGTTAATCCATCTTTGCAATTAGAGAGAAATCCATCTTCATCATTATCATTCAGAAAAATGTGGTCATATGCATCTAATAATGTTATTGTGATGAGAGCATTTTACAACCCAGTATGACCTGAATGTGTAAGTATGCCACGTCCTCAAAAAATAATAAAAATAATTTTAGCTAATGTTGGGCAACCTTAAATTATATATAAATTTTTAATCTTCTTAATGGACTAAGATTAATTATTAAAATATAACTATGTATTTGAATGGATGGTAAATTATCTCATGTTTTTAATAGTTCCTTTATCATATATGTAAATTTGAATGGATCATAAATTTACCTCTAACAAAAAATATTTTCTACATTAAAATTCCAAATTAAGTAAAATTTTAAAAAATTTTACTCTTTACTAAAGTCAATGTCATTTCTTAAATCAAAGGGAAAAGGTTAATTCAATACAAATAATTGAAAATCTTGCTCCAAGATAACAATATTTAACATTCAACATTTTTCCCTATTTAAAAATCAATCTAATTATTCTTATGTATAAACACAATATAAATTCAAAATATAAAGAGGTTTACGGACACTAAAAAAAGAGATATAGTACATAGATAAAAATATAAATAAAGTGAGGTATGGTAAATAAATAAAACCTTTGTTTATACTTACTCGAGAGGCATGGTAAATAAATAAAAATATAAATAAACTAGAGGTATGTGTTAGGATGGGGTCCCTTAGGGTCAATTTTGGGGCAAAAGGCCAAGTTTTGTTGTAAAGTCTTTGCAAGTTGTGGTCGAGGAGTAAGTAGAGAGTTAAAGTGTCATAAAGGGTTTTACCCTTCCTTTATGTATGTTGGGTCATCTTTTGAAGATCTACCCATGGTTTGCAGGCCATGGGATTGTATAAATATGTGTGTCTTGGGATGTCTAAGGAAAGCAATAGAGACAAAGATGAATGTAATGGGTTAGTAAGAGGAAGAGCGTAAAAGTCTTAGAATAGAAGGAAGGCTTTGCAGTTGTGTGCGCAAAGCCCTAGAGTAGAGTCCATAGTTGAGTGCGTGGACCCCTCAGCGGAGTGCACAGGCAATTCTTGAGTCTATAAACAGAACTGAGTATTAATAAAGAAGATTGTTGCAGAAATACTTCTGTTTATCTCTTTACTTCTGTTTATATGAATGCACCTTATGTTATAATGGGTTTATGAAATAAGGATGTATTGATGCACGACTGTACACGATTTATATTGTTATATGAACGCAATTACTGTTAACTCTTTATGCAAAGATTATCTTATTGTATGTGGAAGTTATTAAACACTTAAGCTGATCTGAGTAATTACCGGGTTAAGAATAATCTTTGAAGTGCGTAAGTAGTTGATTCGCATATTTAGGGTTCACAAAAGATAGTCATAAACATTCACAAAGGTATAGAAGCCGATTAAGGGTAGTTATATCGATGAGCCCTAAAGGCTTATTAATAGGTGCGAAGGCAAATTTAGGGAATAAAATGACATCATGCTCATCTATGGGTGCGGAAACTTGGTTCCAGCATCTCCCCATACTACTTCAGGTGAGACTTCAGTCTACGCTCTGTGGATTGATGTCGAAAGGGCCAGTAGTATTGGGATTTGTTTGGCAAAACTAACTTTGAACCTGGGTCAAGACCCACTAAGCTAATAAATGGTTCCATTGTTGGGACTAGGATTTGCATAAAGATATGGGTGATTTCGCATCACTGGAATTGGACCAAGAAAGAAAATGAGAAATAGTTGGATAGAAATATCCACGAATTCATAGCGCAAGAAAAAAATAATCCACGCCTGACGAAAGAACAGTGGTTGGACAGATACCTATATAGAGAGATACATGAAATCTTCTTTTGCACCTTCCTGATCGAACTATATGAGTGGACTGCTAAATTGGCAGACAATCAAGGAAGGTGGAGGCTTGACGTCCAATAGTGTGGACCCCGGAGCTAGTATGGAGATTAGAAGCTTCTGAAGGTAAGCTCGCACGTGCTATCGATCACTAGCTTGATTGATTCATATGAGGATTTGTGATAGAACTCATGGTCAATACCTTAGTCAACTATAGTGAAGTAGAGCAACACTTCTTCAAGGGATTGCACAATAAGTATTTAATATCTTTGAATACTTGGATTAAGATGCTTTTGTGTGAAAAGAGGGTTATGCCATTACCTTGATGTTTGGAGCTACACAAAGTGGAAAGTTCATTAAGGATAGAGGGAGAACAGGTCCTGAATATAGCTCGCTGATTGAGCCTCTTCTGAGTGACAACGAGGGAGCAACACAGGCTTCAACGTAGAGCGTTGTCCAGTTGATAAGACAAGGGTTCCTGCGAATACCTCATTCGTCCACACCACCTCCACCTTCACCTCCATAGCATACACATTCACCCACACCGCCACCACCTTCACCACCATTTAATATGTCAAATACAATGAAGTTGTATGTCTTCAAGGGTGTGGGAAATGAGGACCCGTACTAGTTTTGGTTCTCTGTGAAGGTCGTGTGGGTAATACAAAATATTACAAATGATCAAATGAAGAAAGTGCAGTTGGAAACTTCTCTACAAGATCACGCGTTGACATGGTACATTGAGTACTGCCCTGATAACCCATTGGCATCATTAGCAAACACTCAACCTTCTTTGAATAAGCAATTCGATAGGCCTAATTCAGAAATGAAATTGGTAGTTGGATTCAAGTAAATCACGATGAGAATTGGTGAAACACCCTAGGTGCTGGATCAGAGACTGAAGTGCGAAATCCACGAAGCCAATATGAATCTCACAGACAGTCAGCACCACGATTGGTTTATAGCTGCACTCCTGCCTCACTTAAGGATTGCTCTGTCACAACAAAAGATAGGAATTCAGGAAGAAGCACTAGAGATTGCAATGAGACTACATGTGATGCCTATCAACAGATGCATACGGAGTTGCAAAATCTTTGATTGGAGTTTCAAAGCTTGAAAAAGGAGAAAGCGACTGGGCTAGGGGTGTATGAAGAAGTTTGGTGCCTTAAGTGTAAAAGCCAGGGGCATGATAAGGATCATTGCCCTGTTTTCACAAATTATATGGTAGGAGGAGGGCCAAGGCCCCTGAGGCAGGAAGCTCAAGATGGACCAAGTACAAGGCCCGCGCTATAGTACGCTATCTGTCAAGTAGTAGGAAAATATGTAATAAACAATTGCCACTTACTCCAAAAATTTGTGTAGACACCGCAATAGTTATTCTGCAATTTCTGTAAATTGGCAGGCCATGATGAATGCAACTGCTGTAGCTATGAATTGATGATGGAAAGAATGCCCACGTATCAAATTCAAATAGAAACTTGGCCTCTAAATCAAGGTGCTGAGGGAGTGCATGGAGGATATCAGGGTCACAGACGAGGCCGAGGAGGAAGAGGACCTGGTAGAGGTCGAGGGCAAGTTATTTTCTATAATTATGGAGTGCTAGGACACTACACACAGGAGTGTATGAGCCATACATGCCCGTCATGCCAGTATTGTACTCATTTTGACCACGCGATAGAAGAATTCCCTATATTGATAGCCAAAATGCAGGAGAAGAAGGCGCAACCTCAACAACCTACCTAAAATTTGCAGATGATGAGGTCAGAGCCTCACGAAGAGGATCCCAATGTCAATATTGTGCTGTGAAGTGGTATGATGACTGGTGATGATAAGGGAAGAAAAACCTAAAGAAGGTGGATGGGTCTGCAAGGCGTTAGAAAAATAAGTTGGGTTTGATCTGGAGCACACAAAGGAAACGTTCATGGAAGCAAAGAAAAGCTTCACTGAAGCCTCTACCTCAGGAAGTCAGGATAGGCTATTTCAAGAAGTTGACCCCTCCATGCTTACTACTTTCTTGGAGACTTGCATGAAACTGTGGTTCGACAACCGGGATGTCAAAGGATTATAGGAGTTGATAAACGAATGTGCTGGTAGAGATAATACTTCTGATGGGAACCATGCGACCAGAAAGATCGGCAGACATAAGACGAGAACATGACGTGAGATGAGGTTCACCGTGCAAATAGGAGAATATGAGATGGATCAAGTTATTTTGGATCTAGGGTCAGATGTGAATGTTTTTCCCAAACAAACTTGGGAAAATATGGGGAGGCATGCATTGCAGTGGTCTCCGATTCAATTAAGAATGGAAAATCAACTAAAGATTATCCCTGTGGGGAGATTGCATGGGGTAACTGTAGATATAGAAGGTGCCACTGCGTTAGATAACTTTGAAGTAATAGAGATTGTTGATGACAATAATCCATGTCATACACTCCTTGGAATTTATTGGGCTATTGACTTGAATGGGGTCATCAATTTTAAGAAGTGGACAATGTCGTTTGAAAGGAAAATGTTCTGTGTGGTAGTACCATTGGACCCTGCAAAAGGACCATGCTCAACTGAACCGGTCCATGACTATGAGGAAAGCGATGATGATTTGGACTAGATCTATAAGATAATGGTGTGAGACAAATATTGGGTTAATCCAAAAGCCGATGGATGAATTGCATGGGACCACAAAAGCTCCTGTACATCATATTCGGATGAAGAATTGGAGCACTGGCAGAATAGGTTGCATGAAGTATCTACGTTGTGTTGTAATATGAGGACTAAATCGTTGTGTTGTGTATAATCCGAGGTAAGAACTTTTCCTTATTATGATGGTCTAATTGACGTTGATAAATTTCTGGATGCATTTGAAATGGAAGTGCTTGAGAAACACCACTTCCAAGTGCTAGATTTGGCACTATGCACTATGCCTGCACGGTGGTGGGGTACGTATAAAGACAATTTTGAAGAATGGTGCAACTATAGGAAGATATGAAGATGAGATTTGGTCACCCCAAGGTACGGTTGACTGAGAAGTATGATGGGAGAAATTATCTACGCGATCATTTGGCAAAGTGGATTAAGGTTTATGGAATGGAGTTGCAACCAGAGTGGGTGCATATTTTCTATAACACTTTGGACATTATCCCTGTGAACTGGTATTTGGAAATAGAGCTCCACCACGACAAAGCAGAATGGGATATATTAAGAGAGGGGTTCATGAGGACATTAAACTTTGAAGACGGATTTGAAAGTATTGATGAAGCACTGCAGGAGGTTAAGGTAGCAATCTTCAGAATTCCATAGGATCCCTTGGAATTGATTCAATTAGATTGGAGCACCCAGTTGCACCATGCGCTAGAATGCTATAATATGACTATTGAAGGGGAAGATCGGGATCTAAGGAATATTAATATCCTTGAAGCAAAAGGCCACCACAAAGTAGAGGGACCGCAAGTAGAGAACCCCAACATCACCATGTCACTAAAAACGAAGAAAGTAAACATTGGTACAAAAGCGGAACCAAAGTTTGCAAAGATATGGGATTACTGGGATGATGCTACAGTCGATAAGGTCACCAAGTTGCTCCGCGAATATCAGGATTTATTTGCCACAAAATTTTCGGATTTGAATGGCATCATAGGCAGTTTGGGAGTGATGAAAATAACTTTGAAACTAGATGCGAAGCCTGTTAAGTAGAGGCCATATCGCCTTAATCCAAAATACAAGGAAAAGGTCTGCTTGGAGTTGGACAAGATGCTTGCAGTGGGTATTATTGAACCAGTGGAGGAATCTGATTGGGTGAGTCCAATGATTGTTCACGAAAAGAAGTAGAAGGATGAAATAAGGATCTGCGTAAATCTCAGGAAGTTGAATGATGCTTTTGTTCATGATCCTTTTCCAATTTTGTTCACAAATGAAGTATTGGATAATGTTGGCGGGCAGGAGGCCTATTCATTCACTGATGGGTTCTCTGGATACCATTAGATAAAGATCGTGCTAGAAGATAGGCATAAGACCACCTTCACAACAAAATAGGGATGTCTCGAGAATACAGTGATGCCTTTCAGACTTAAGAATGCGCCAATGATCTTCTCATGCATGGTCATCACGACGTTCAAGGAGTTCATTCACAAGTTCTTAGAAGTCTATTTCGATGACTGGATAGTGTTTGGGCTAGTTAAGCTCCATGTAGACAGTTTGTGCTTAATGTGGATACATGCCGAAGGTATCAAATTGTGCTAAACCTAAAGAAATGTCTGTTTTGAGACCCTTTTGGGATCTTGCTAGGTCATGTGGTGTGCAGGCAAGGAATTATTGTGGACTCTACTAAGATCATGGTAATAATAAATTTGGAAGCCCCAAGGAGTGTTAAATAGCTGCGTGCTACACTGGGCCATACTGGATATTATCGGAAGTTCATCAAAAGCTATGCTCAGATTACCATGCCTATGGAAAAGCTATTGAAGAAGGACACTACATTCTATTGGGATGAAGATTATTAGTGTAGCCTGGATGTACTGAAGGAGAAAATGGTCACCGTGCTAATCCTGTTCTTCCTAGACTAGAAAAAGGAGTTCCATGAGCATGTAGATTCCTCATGTATTGTGATAGGAGTAGTGCTGACACAGGTTGGTGAAGGAGAGATGGATCACCCTATAGTGTTTACGAGGAGGAATTTGTCTAAGGCTGACAAGGGTTGGTTATGGTGCATGGACTCCAGACGTTCAAGCATTACCTGTTAGGTGGACATTTCAAGATGTACACAGACCTTTCTGCATTGAAATACCTAGTTAATAAGCCTTTATTGGGGCGGAAAATATGTAGATGGATGCTGTTGTTTCAAGAGTATGATTTTGAGGTAATTGTGAAGCCAGGGCAATTAAATGTAGGACTGGACCATCTGTCGCACATTCAAATGGGCGAGGAGCCTACCAATTTGGAGGAAGGGCTACCTGATGTGCAACTCTTTGTGGTGCACATAGTAGATAGTCACTTTACGGACATTATGGAATTTCTAACCACGAGGATGGCTCCAGAGGGATACACCAGTCAATAGAAGAAAGAATTGGTGGTGCATGCGACAGTCTTTTCAGTTATTGCAGACCATTTGTATAAGATTGGATGAGATGAAATACTTCGACGCTATGTGCCTGACATTGAAAGAAACAATATCCTTTCAGAAGCTCATGGACGAGCTATGAGAGGGAATTATGCAGGAAAAAAAACATAGCAAAATATTTTACGTGCTGGGTTGTGGTGGGCAATGTTGCATAAGGATTCCAAAGCATATTGTAGGTCATGCGACGCATGTCAAAGGGGCAAGCCATCACGAAGGGATGAGATTCCTCTAAATTTGCAGGTGTCATTGCAACCATTTGAGAAAAAGGCAATTGATTTTGTAGGACTGATTCAACCTCTAGGAAAGAAGACGGGTTCGTGATATATCATCACTGAGACTGAATATTTGACCAGATGAGTGGAGGCACAACTTGTGAAAGACTGTACAGGGGCAACAACAATGAAATTCTTATTCGAATATGTGTTTACCAAGTTTGGTTTCCCAAAGGTTTTGATGAGTGACTACGATATGCATTTTCTCAATGAAATGATCAGCGCGCTGATAGTGGAGTTCCAGGTTTACCATTAGAAGTGTACACCATACCATCCTTATGCCAATGGAATGGTTGAGGCTTTTAGCTACGCGACAGGGGGCTGTGCAAAAATGAATGATGTCACAATACCAGAAGAAGCATGAAGGGAGCTTCACTATGGGAGGAGAGACCATGCAACGCAGCCAGAAAGTAATCGTTACAGTCACTGTTCATGATTTGACTGTCGGAGACAGTTAAGAGGAGCCGGGGGGGGGGGGGGGGCGACATTTAAGGCATTGAAAGCTAAATTTAAGAGTGAAATATTTGGAAATTTATTGCCAATTCAGAATTTATGGACGGATTTTTGGGGGAATGGTTGAATTTGAATTTGAATTCGCCTATAAATTACAAGTTGGCACTGGGGACCACGCAGGTAGCAGAGATGGTTTGATCACTGGATCTTCGGATAGTCACACTGCTAGATGTTTCTTTGAGTGTGGAGGTGGCCAATGAAAAGGCCATAGTAAGTTATTTGAAAAAAATCAGCCTCAACCTAGCCGCACCCCTGAATGAGTACCTGCACATGCTGCAGGCAAGAGTGATAGAAGAATTCACAGCTCAGGAGCAGCACACACTCAGCCTTATTAGCAAGTATAGAGTGAACAATGAATAGATGTTCACTGAGAATTCAGAAGCACCAGAGAGACAAAAGAAAATCCAGGAACAGAATGACAAGCTTGAAATCGTAGTGGTAGAAGCGTACAAAATATTGCCTAAACTGCATATACTAGAGGAAGCGTCATTGGAGGCAAAGATCAGAAAGTTGGATGCAGGCGTGCACGACGCCAAGATAGAAGTGGCTAGAGTTTAGTTTGAGCTGAACTTGAAGATCAAAAAATGAGAGTTGAAGTCACATCCTTCAACTCTGCCAGAGGTTAGAGAACAATGCGAAGCCACTGTGAAGGATGGAGTCGCAACAGTGGATGTCGTGGTGGTAGAATGCACCACAATTTTTGAGGAATCAATGGAGGTAGTCATGACTTTGTAGGAAGATCCCATCCTGCAGGCCTTGAATACAGAAGCTCGCAAGCTCCAGCAACAGTATGATGAAGTAAGGGCAACGATGCACACCGTTGTTGTCACACAATGCCTTGCTGAGTTGCAGGAGGTGAGGCAGCTGCATATAGAGGTGGAAGCATCACAGAAGAAAGAGGTAGTCCTCAAGGCCAGATTGGGGCCTTGGTTGGATGAGGCCTACATTATCTCCACCAAAATTCAAGAAAATTTGACGACCTTGCAGAGTACGCAGCAGAAAATTTAGTAGGACAGTGCAGGGCCGACAATAGAGTAGTTAGTGGAATAGATCAAGGAAAAAGCCACACAGAGCACGACTGAGGTAGCAGTGGCATGAGTGGAGCTAGGGGATCTTCGTAGTAAGATATTTGTGCCAACAGAGTGACTTTAGGGTGAGTCATGATCTTTGTGTTGGGGATCTATTGGGATGGGGTCCCCTAGGGTCACTTTTGGGGCAGAAGTCTCTGCAAGTTGTGGTCGCAAAGCGCGTAGAGAGTTAAAGTGTCATAAAGGGTTTTACCCTTCTTTTATGTAAGTTGAGTAAGCTTTTGAAGACCTTCCCATGGTCCGTGGACCATGGGATTGTATAAATAGGTGTGTCTTAGGATGTCTAAGGCAAGCAATGGAGACGAAGATGAATGTAATGGGTCAGTAAGAGGAAGAGCGTAGAAGTCTTAAAGTAGAAGGAAGGCTCTACAAATGTGCGCACAAAGGCCTAGAGTAGAGTCTGTAGCTGAGTACGTGGACCCCTATAGCTGAGTACGCAAGGAAGTCTTGTCTGTAAGAAGAACTGAGTATTAATAAAGAAGATTGTTGCAAAAATACTTGTGTTTATCTCTTTACTTTTGTTTATATGAATGTGCCTTATGTTATAATGGATTTATGAAATAATGATTTGTTGATGCGCAACTTTACACGATTTATATTGTTACATGAATGCAATTATTGTTAACGCAAATATTATCTTATTGTATGTGGAAGTTATTAAACACTTAAGCTGATCTGAGTAATTACTGGGTTAATAGTAATCTTTGATGTGTGTAAGTAGTTGATTCACATATTCAGAGTCCGCGAAAGATAGTCGTAAACATTTGTGGAGGTATAGAAGCTGATTAAGGGTAGTTATATCGATAAGCCATAAAGGCTTATCGATCGGCACGAAGGCAGATTTAGGGCATAAAACGACATCACGCTCATCTCTGGGTGCGGAAACTTGGTTCCAGCATCCCTCCATACTACTTCAGGTGAGACTTCAGTCTGCGCTTCATGGATTGATGCCAAAAGGGCTAGCAGTGTAGGGATTTTTTTGGAGAAACTAACTTTGAACCTGGGTCAGGACCCACTAAGCCAAGAGTATTGTAAATAAATAAAACCTGTTTTTATATTTACTTAATAAACCTCTTTATATTTATGAAAACTCAAATTTTTAAATTTAGGTGAAGCCTATGGGCCAAATACCATGGGCTAAATACCGTGGTCCAAATTCCATATTTATAAAAGAGGTATGTTAAATAAATAAATATAAAAGAGATGTAAAAATGTATGGTAAATAAATGAAATATATCAAATAAGATTAGCAATTAACATCTAAATATATACCAATCCTATGGGCCAAATAACATGGTAAATAAAAGAGGTATGGAAAATAAATAAACCTCTTTTTATATTTACTCCATAATCCACTTTATATTTTTGAACACTCAAAGAAGAGGTTTTATTTAGGTGAAACCTATGGGCCAAATACCATGGGCCAAATTATTGTTAATACCATGAAAAAAAATATTATTAACCCTACTATAATATTATAATTATATCTAATATTCAATATAAATATATTATAATATTAATATTATTAAATTTAATAACTTCAGATTAATACAACATTAAATTTGTTTATATTATAATACATATTAATATATCATGATATATATTAACTCTAGATAAATATGGGAGGGAATACCAAAGAGATAAAGTGATAGAGGTGGAGAGATAGGGGGAATCAAAAGGGAGAGATGGAGATAAACTAAAGGAGTGGGAGAGGAGTGAGAGAGGTAGAGAAGGGTAAGAGAGGGAGA
>APFE031266679.1:0-35350 GCA_000404065.3 Pinus taeda | reverse complement strand
AGAGAGAGAGAGAGAGAGAGAGAGAGAGATGGTGGATGAGAGAGGGAGGTAGGAGATAAAGGGAGAGAGAGGACAGTCGAGACAGACAGAGGACTTGAGAGAGAGGAGGAGAGAGAGAGATAGACACAGTGATGGGGGAAGAGAGATGGAGGTAGGAGAGAAAGGGAGAGAGAGGAAAGATGAGAGATAGGAGGAGAGTGATGGGGGAAGAGAGAGGAGGAGAGAGGGAAAGAGAGGGAGGAGAAGAGAGGGAGGGATATAGAGATGGAGTTGGAGAGGGAGAGAGGGAGGGAAGAAGAAAGACATAGAGAGTGAGAAGTGGATAGAGAGAGGGAGTGACAAGGGAGAGATGGAGAGAGAGTGTGTATGTTTGGGGTTGAGATAAAGAGACAAATAAGGAGAGATAGAGAGATAAGGATAGAGGAAGGGATATAGTAACAATGTTGGAGGGTAAAGAGAGAAAGAGAGAAAGAGGGAGAGAGAGGTGGGATAGAAAGTGACAAAGAGGAAGGAAGAGAGAGGATGTGAGAGATTGGAGAGAGGGAGGGAAATAGAGATGAAGTTGGAGGGCGAGATAGAGGGAGGTAATAAGAAATACATAGAGAGAGTTAGGTGGAGAGAGAGAGAGGGAGTGATAAGGTAGATGGAGAGAGAGGGAGAGAGGAAAATAGGAGGAAAGAGAGAGAAGTGAGGGAGAGGGAGAGAAGGGGAAGAGAGAGAGAGGGAGAGAGGAGGAGGGAGGGACAGATAGATATACTGAAGAAAGAGAGTGTATGTTTTGTGGCTTTTATAGAGAGACAAAGGGAGATAGAGATATTGATGGAAGGTGAAAAGAAGGAAGAAGAGAGAGATGGAGAGAGGGAGGGACAAAGAGATTGATAAATATAGAGTGAGAGAGTGTGTGTGTTTGAGGGGTGAGATAGAGAGAGAAAGAAGGAGAGATGGAGGGGGGAGAGAGGGAAGAATATTTCTTGCATGAAATGCAATGATTTCAGTGTAGATGGTGATTTCTGATCCTATTTAATTGCTTGCACTAGATGCATTAATTTTAGTGTAGATGTTTCTTTCTAATTATATTTGATTGCTTGCACTAGATTCATTGATTTTAATGTAGATGATTCCTAATCCTATTTGATTGCTTGCAATAAATGCCTAGATTTTAGTGTAGATGGTGATTTCTAATCATATTTGATTTCTTGCACTATATACATTAATTTCAATGTAGATGTTGATTTCTAATTATATTTGATTGCTTGCACTAGATGCATCGTTTTTGATGTAAATGATTCTAATCCTATTTGATTGCTTTCACAAAATGCATTGGTTTCAGTGTAGATGGTGATTTCTAATCTTATTTGATTGCTTGCACTAAATGCATTGATTTCAGTGTAGATGTTGGTTTCTAATCCTATTTGCCTACTTGCACTAGATGCATTAATTTGAGTGTAGATGTTAATTTCTAATCTTATTTGATTGTTTAAATTTAGATGCACCAATTTTAGTGCATAAGCTTTTTTCTAAGCTTATTTGATTTATTTCATTAGATGCATTGATTTCAGTGTAGATGTTGATTTCCGATTTGATGTAATTGGAGATATGATGGTACATTAATTTTAAAGTGATTGGATTAACAGTGTGCATTGATTTCAGTGTAAGCACAAAAAATTATTGGCAATGTAAATTGATTTTTGTGTTATAGTAATTCAACTTATTAATATTGGAGAGAAAGAGAGACAAGGTATGATGTTTACTACAAGATCTTGAGCTAAAGATTTAAATAGTTTAAAATTTCAACTTTCCTTTTAATATAATCGATATGAAAAGATGAAAAAACTAATAAGGGTGACAATAAGAATAGTAGAAGAAAATGGTTTGATATTGATCAAAATAAAGACTATTTGTAATTTCCTACATCCTTATTATTCACATTTTCTATCATTCAACACTATTACATTGTCACTTTGCATTCAAAATTTTTATTTCATCATTTTTCATCATTAAAATTATTAACAATATTTATCATCTCAACAAAATAAGGTAACTAAGAAAATTTAAAATTAAAATAACCTGAGACGTGTTTAGCATATTTAAAACGATTATATTAATATTAGATGTATTTACATATTATTGATAAAATTAATCATATCTTCGATAGATTTTCCTTGGCCGCACACGACTGAAACCAACCTAGATCCATATTAACTCCGGATCTATCAAGCGCCAAGAGGGATCAAATCTCTTGCACTTCGAGAGATTTGATCCCTCCCAATGCTTGATTGATCTAGAGTTAAGATGGATCAAGGTTGGTTTAATTATAAAGTATTTAAAAGTTCCTTTATTATCATATTATGACAAAATAGTTTTAAATGCACTTTTTAATTGGTATTTCCAGATATTCTAAAAATAAGATGTTTGGTTATATATTATATATAATTGGTTTGAATTGGTTGGTTGAGTATTCACACAAGATATAATATCTTCTCTTGTAGTGATAGTGATAGTCTGCTATTGTAACTACCTTTCTTCCTAGTTACCTAATAAACTTCCCTAAACTACCCAACTCTCACTTCTATGGGCTTGGAGTTGATATTTGGAATGTCTTTATCCTTATAACCTATACTTTTAAATAAAAAGATTAAGTGTTAATTTCCTTCTATTTTAGTTTAGGATTTTTATATATTTAGATTTTTTAACCTTATAAAGAGATAATCATAATTAATTATTATTTATTTTAACTATTATTACTTATAAATAATATTATATTAATATTTTTATTTATAATAACTAAATATATTTATAATTATTATCATTATTTATTTTATAGCATCTTTTATTGGTATTTTAAATTTCTAGTTTAGTTTTTTTAGTGATTTTTTAATTTTTTTTTTTTTTCATTTATTATTTATTTATTGTTGGACTCTTTTTCCCTCACTCACAGCCTTGATCATATATTGTTGGGCATGGAATCCCCACAAGGCATGTTTTGGGGCTCAAAACCCAAGTTTTGACCTGATATTGTAAAAACTCCGTGAATTGCGGGCGCGGAACGCGAAGTGTATGATAGAGTCACAGGGTTGTCCGCCCTAGTCTTTTAATGTAATGTCGGCCTACCCATGGTCCGCGGACCATGGGATTGTATAAATAGAGTGAGGCTCTAAGTGTAAAAGCTAACTAATGAAGAAGGAATAAGGAAGCAAGAGGTGAGGATAGAGTCTAAGTGACTAAGGGTGTCTTGGGTTGTAGAGTAGGAGAAGGGTCTACAATTGAGTGCGCAGAGGCCTAGTAGTCTGCAACTGAGTGCGCAGATCCTTGTAGCTGAGTGCGCAGGGTGGAGTCGAGTCTGTAACCGAAGAAGAGATTAATAAAGAGAAGTTTTACCAGAAATCTATGTATTTGTTCTTGGGTTAATGCATGATTATGTAAATTGAAAATATACTGTTTATTTACTCCGCACACCTTTTCGAATGATTTATATTACTAAGTAAAACTTAATGCATACAAGTAGGCTATATCAATCGACTAACAGTGGAAAACTAGTAAGGACTTGGGTAATAACAACGTTCAACCCCCGAGTAGGGCTGCGCCGATGGCAACATCTAAGGCTACGAGGTACAGGAAAGTGCGCGTAGAAACGTGCACACAGGGTCGAATTGTGGACCACTTGAACCCATCAGACATCTCTAGGGTGTGGAAACCTGGTTCTAGCACCCTCCCATACTACTTCGGGTGAGACCTCAGTCCGCGCTCCCCGGACTGTTGCCGAAAGGGCTAGTAGTACTAGGATTTGTTTGGCTAAATCACATCTGAACCTGGGTTAGGCCCCAATAAGCCAACAAATGGTTTTGTTGCTGGGACTGGGATCTGCATAAGAGATGTCTGATGTTGTGTCACTGGAATCCGACAAGTAAAGAAATTGCAGAGTGGCTGGATAGAAATATTCACAAGTTCGCGACATGGGAAAATAGGAATCTGTGAGTATCATAGAAACAGTGTTTAGAGCACTACTTATATATGGAAATTCACGAAATTTTCTTTGCATCCTTACCCTCTGAGTTGTATGAGTGGATCGCGAAGCTAGCAGATAGTCAGGGAAGGTATAGGCTCGACGAACCTATTGTGTGGACTCCAAAGTTGGTGCGTAGACTAGAAGCATCAAAAGATAATATCACGCATGTTGTGGACCATTGGATTGATCGAATTATAGGAGGGTTTATTACCGAGTTTGCGATAGACACTTCAGTCAGCTACAGCAAGGTGGAATGACGCTTCCTCAAAGGACTGCAAGGTAAGTACGTTAAATCTTTAAATACTTGGATTAAGATGCTACTGTGTGAAAAGTGGGTTATGTGAATAAATTGATGTTTGGGGCTACAAGAAGTGGAGGATATACAGAAACAAAGGTAGCGAAGAATTAGAGACTAGTCCCTTGATTTCACCTCCGCAGGAGAGCAATGCAGAGCTTGCGAAAGTTTCACCAAGGAGTGCGATCAGCTTGATAAGACAACGAATTCTGTGCATACAACCCACACCTACACCACCACCAGTTTCACCACCTTCACTCCCATCTTCTCCCACATCACCTTTTCCACCAACTCAGTTCAACATGGCAAGTGCAATAAAATTGCCGGTGTTCAAAGGAGTAGGGAATGAAGATTCAGACCAATTTTGGTTCATAGTAAAGGTTGTATGGGAAGCACAAGGAGTCACAGATGACAATATAAATAAGGAAATGTTGGTGAGCACATTTCAAGACCGCACACTAACATGGTACATTAAGCATTCCAATGACAATCCAAACACAAGGATCACAGATATCCAAGTTGCACTAAATAGGGAATTTAGCAGGCCAAAATCAGAGACCCAGTCGACTACTAGATTTAAGGAAATAGCGATGCTTTCAGGCGAGACCCCCTAGGAGCTAATCAAAGAATGAAGTGTATGATTCATGAAGCCAACATGACCTTGACCGATGGGCAACACCGCGCATGGTTTGTAGTGTCGCTAACGCTGCATCTAAGGAACGCGTTGTCACAACAGAAGCTGTCAACTCAGGCTGAGGCATTGGAGATTGCAATGAGACTGCACGAGACCCTGATACAAGATCCTAATTTGTGAGTCCAACAGATCCACGCGTATTTGAAGAACTTGTGTCTTGAGATGGAGAGCCTAAAACAAGACAAGACAGCTCGCCCAAAAGTGCATGAGGAAGTATGGTGCATAAAGTTCAAAGGCTAGGGACATGACAAGGAACATTGTCCAGTCTTCGCGAACTACCTGGTAGAAGGAGGACCAATGCCATTGAGACCAGAGGCACAAGTAGGACCAAGCGCAATGCTTGCATTATGGTGCATGATTTTTCAGATGGGGGGAGGCATACTACAGATATCTGCCATGTATTACAATAGTATACGCAGACACCCCAACAATTGTTTTGTAATTTTTGCAAGTCAGTAGGCCATGATGAGTGTACCTATAGAAATTATGAACTGATGATGGATCGGACTCCTACCTACAGAGTTCAGACTGAAATGCGAGCCCTCGATCAAAATATAGAGATGGTGTGCAATGGATTTCAGGGGCGCAGACAAGGTTGAGGTGGAATGGGACCAGGAATGGGTCGCAGGCAGCTGATTTGTTACAATTGCGGAGGGCCAAGGCATTATGTCCACGATTTTACAAATCCAATGAGAGCCTCATGTTTATATTGTACCCAGTTTGATCATGAGACGGAGGACTTCCCCATACTGATAGCACGGTTGTGCGATAAAGGAACACTCCAACCTCCCCTGACTCAGAACCTGCAAATGATGAGGTCTAAGCCACGTGAAGAGGACCCGAATGTCAACATCATGCTCTGAAGTAGTATCATGACAGGAGATGACAAGGGAAGGCAGCTTGAAGAGAGTTCCTGGGTTTGCAAGGCTCCAACAAAGGAACCAAAGTTTGATTTGGAGCATGTGAAGGAGACATTCATGGAAGCTAAGAAGAACTTCATAGAGGTCTCCACTTCATGTAGTAAAGACAAACTAGAACTGGAGATGGACCCATCAATGCTCACTACCTTTCCTGAGACATGCATGAAGATATTGCGTGACAAAAAAGTGGTGAAGGGGCTGCAAGAACTCATCACTAGATGTGCTGGACTAGGAGAACCACGCATAGTCTGAAAGCTCGAGAAGCACACAACACGAACAAGAAGGGAGATGAGGTTGAATGCACAGATCGAGGAATATGAAATGGATCAAGTGCTTTTGGATCTAAGGTCGGTCGGGAACGTCCTGCAAAAGAAGACGTGGGAGCGCATGGGTAGGCCCGCATTGCAATGGTCCTCTATTCAATTGTAAGATGGTGAAGATTGCAGGGAATAACGGTAGATATTGAATGTGAAAGTGTGCTTGCAGATTTCGAAGTGATAGAGATTGTTGATGACAGAAATCCCTATCCTGTGCTACTGAGAATAGGTTGGGCCACTGATATGAATGGAGTGATAAATATAAAGAAGCGCAAGATGATTTTTGAGAAAAGTCACTCCGCATAGCAGTACCTATAGACCCTGTGGAAGGATCGCACTACACAGAGCTGGTGCACGGATGTGATAGTGACGATGATCTAAATTGTATCTAGAAGATAACTGTGCGAGAGCAAGATGGTGAATCCAACAACGGATGGCCAGATTTTGTGGGAGTGTGAAAGCTCCTGCACCTCAGATTCGGACGAGGAGATAGGAAGATGGCAGAATCGGTTACATGAGGCAACCACACTCAATTACAACATGATGATAAGGTCACTACGCTATGTAGCAACATAGACAAGAGATCTGCCTATGTATTATAGACTAACTGCAGTAGATGATTTCTTGAACAAATTTGAAAGAGTAGTACCAGAATAGCAGTGTTTCAATGCTCTGAGATGGGCACTGTGCTCTACGCCTGCAAGATGGTGGGGTACGTACCAACGCAATTTTGAAGATTGGTAGGAATGCAAAAGGATGATGCTCATACATTTTGGGAAACCTCAGATGTGGCTAACAAACATGTATGACGAACGAGATGATCCATGTGCACACCTCACGAAATGGACCAAGGTCTACAGGGAAGAGCCAAAACCTGAGTGGGTGCATCTATTCTATCATACCCTAGATATCATACCCATGAATTGGTATACGGAGACAGAGCTCCGCCATGGCATGAGTGAATGGGATATATTGCATGAAGGATCCCATTAACTTTCATGTTTTAGGATCGTTGGTCAGATATTGTTGATGATGCGTTACAAGCAGTAAAAGAAACTATCTTCAAAATACCCCAGGAGCCAATAGAATTGCTACAGCTGGAATGGGTGACCCAACTGAGCTGCACGTTGGAATGTTACAATGCAAACATTGAGGTGCAGGATGAAGATCCACAAAAAATCAACATTCCAGAAATGGAAGGTTGTCGCGAGGTTCAAGGACCATTGATTGAAGATCTTGATATCACCGCATCAGTAAAACCAAAGTAGGTAAACATTGAGATAGAGGCTAAACCGAAGTATGTAATGCTTGGTGACTATTGGGATGATGCAACGGTGGATAAGTTCACCGAGTTATTTCGTGAGTACCAAGACTTATTCCAAACTAATATCACATACCTAAAGGGGATCGTTGGAGATTTAGGGATGATGAAGCTCACCCTAAAACCCGACACGAAGCTGGTTACATAGAGGCCTTACTGCTTGAATTCCAAGTACAAGGAAAAGGTCTGCATAGAACTAGACAAAATGCTCGTAGTCGGAATTATTGAACCAGCGGAAGAATCTGACTGGGTAAGCCCTATGGTCATACAGGAAAAGAAGCAAAAGGGTGAGATAAGCATATACGTGAACCTCACGAAATTGAATGATGCCTGTGTGCATGAGCCATTCCCGACCTCGTTCATAGATGAAGTATTGGAAAATGTTGGTGGACAAGAAGCACACTCTTTCATGGATGGGTTCTTAGGGTACCACCAAATCAAAATTGCATTGGAAGACAAGAGCAAGACAACCTTTGCAATTGAATGGGGCTACTTTCAATACACTGTTATGCCGTTTGGATTGAAGAACGCGCCAGCCTTATTTTCGTGCATAGTTGTTGCTACATTCAAAGAATACATCCACAAGTTCCTGGAGGTCTATCTGAATGATTGGACTATCTTTGGATTGGTTAGGCACCATGTAGCAAGCTTACGCTTGATGACGGATACTTGTCGATGACACCAGATTGCACTGAACCTTAAGAAGTACACATTCCTCGTTCCCTTTGGGAACCTGTTGGGACATGTGGTCTGCAAACAGGGACTGATGGTGGACCCTACGAAGATTGCAGTGATTTTGAATTTGGAAGCACCGTGAAGTGTATTACAGGAAGTTCATCAAAAGTTATGCCTAGATCACTGCATCAATGGAGAAGCTGTTGAAAAAGGATGTCACGTTCTGTTGGAATGATGATTGCATGAAGAGCCTAGATGTACTAAAAGACAAATTAGCCTCCGCGCCCATCCTGGTCCTCCTAAAATGGGATGTGGAGTTTCATGTCCATCTTGACGTGTCATGTATAGCATTAGAAACAGTACTAACATAGGAGGGTGGAGAGGGCTTGGATCACCCTATCGTATTCGCGAGTCGCGGGTTGTCTAAAGAAGAAAAGAACTATTCCACAATCGAATGCAAGGGGTTGGCTATGGTGTATGTGCTCCAAAAATACTGACACTATCTACTGGGAGGACATTTCAAGATGTATACATACTATTCCATGCTGGAATACTTCGTTAATAAGCCTGTGTTGGGGGGTGCATCTATAGGTGGCTCTTATTGTTCCAAGAATATGACTTTGAGGTCATGGTAAAGCTTGGATGACTGAACGCAGGACTGGATCACTTGTCATGTATTGAGACAGGCGAGGAACCTACTAATCTGGAGGAAGGATTACCTGACGCACAACTCTTTGCTGTGCATGTTGTAGATGGACACTTCAAATATATAATCCACTTTCTGAAAACAGGGACGGTGCTGAAGGAATACTCCGTTCAATAGAATAAGGAATTGGTGGTGCATGCAATGGATTTTCTATCATTGTGGGGCACTTATACAAGATGGGAAATGATGAGATATTGCGAAGGTACGTACCCGAATTTGAACGAGGTCAGATCCTCGTGGAAGCAGATGGGGGCGTTGCAGGAGGACATTATGAAGGACGAGCGATCACACAAAAGATTCTCCGTGTAGGGTTGTGGTGGACAACTCTTCACCAGGATTCAAAAGCACACTGTAAGGCCTATGATATATGTCAAAGGACTGAAAAACCATCGTAGAGGGATGAGGTGACATTGAATCCACAAATGACACTGCAACCATTCAAGAAATGGGTAATCGACTTTGTGGGACCTATTAAACCTCAGGGAAAAATGAGCGTGCACTAAATCATCACCGCGATAGAGTACCTGACACAATGGGAAGAAGCACAGCCGGTCAAAGACTACAGGGTCTCTACGGCTATGAATTTTTTGTTTAAACACGTGTTGACCGAATTTGGATGTCTGATGATCTTAATGAGTGATCACAGTGCACATTTCCTGAATGAAACCATCAACGCGCTCATAGAAGAATTCCAAATGTATCATCAGAAAAGCACACCATATCACCCACAAGCCAATGGGACAGTAGAAGTTTCCAACAAAATACTAGAGACTACACTAACCAAAGTGTGCAATGTGTAACGAATCGATTGGGACCTATGCGTACTTGAGTACTCTCAGCTTATTGGACAATGTGCAAGAAACTGACGAGACAAACACCTTTCCGGTTAGTTTACGACATGGAAGCTATCATGCCAATGGAGTATATTGTACCCAGTCTACAAATAGTCGTGCTCACAGGTATGACAAACCGCGAAGCTCTAGAAGAAAGGTTCGCGCATTTGGACAAACTTGAGGAGGAACAGTTCTTGGCTAGTTTTCATTAGAAGGTACAAAAGTAGCGTGAAAAAGCCTGGCACGGTCGCCATATTAAGTTGTGCACCTTCGAGGTCAATGATTTAGTGCTGCTATATGACAGTAAGTTTGAAAAATTCCCGGGAAAGTTCAAAATGCATTAGCTGGGACCCTATGTGGTTAAGGAGGTCACAGATGGAGGCGTAGTACAGCTGGTCAAACTAAATGGAGAACCTTTCCCAAGAAAGGTGAATGGCAGCTGCTTGAAGCCCTACACTGGTGGGTTGACTATCTAACTAGTCGGAAGAAACACAGTCTTCATGCTCCAAGGAACTGGAAAAAGGAGCAGGATTATAAACCTATACAACATATACCGGTACAAATGAATGGAAATAGTTCAGAATTAGAGGTCTCAGAACAGCAGATGCAACAGATTCAACAAGCAGCATCGTAGTGCATTGCAGACCTTAGTACAGTTCACAAATGGTTGGAGGGACTCCGTGCCAGGATCGCCACGTCGACTAAGTGACTCGAGGGTGAGTCACGATGTTTGTGTTGGGGGCCTGTTGGGCATGGAATCCCCCCTAGGCATGTTTTTGGGCTCAAAGCCCAAGTTTTGACTTGATATTATAAAGACTCCGCAAATTGCGGGCGTAGAGCGTGAAGTGTATGATAGAGTCACAAGGTTTTCTGTCCTAGTCTTGTAATGTAATGTCAGCCTATCCATGGTCCACAGACCATGGGATTGTATAAATAGAGCGAGGCTCTAAGTGTAAAAGATAACTAATGAAGAAGGAATAAGGAAGCAAGAGGCGAATATAGAGTCTAAGTGACTAAGGGTGTCTTGGGTTGTAGAGTAGGAGAAGGATCTGCAGCTGAGTGCACAGAGGCCTAGTAGTTTGCAACTAAGTGCGCGGAACCCTGCAGCTGAGTGTGTAGGGCAGAGTCGAGTCTATAACTGAAGAAGAGATTAATAAAGAGAAGTTTTACCATAACTCTGTGTATTTGTTCTTAGGTTAATGCATGATTATGAAAATTGCAAATATATTGTTTATTTACTGCGTGCACCTGTATGAATGATTTATATTACTAAGTACAACTTAATGCATGGAAGTAGGCTAATTTAATTGACTAACAGTGGAACACTAGTAAGGACTTGGGTAATAATAACATTCAACCCCCATGTATGGCTGTGAGAAGGCAACATCTGAGGCTGTGAGGTACAGGAAAGTGCACATAGCAACATGTGCGCAAGGTCGAACCATGGACCACTTGAACCCATCAAACATCTGCAGGGTGCGGAAACCTGGTTCTAGAACCCTCCCATACTATTTTAGGTGAGACCTCAGTCCGCGCTCCGTAGACTATTGCTGAAAGGGCCAGTAGTACCAAGATTTGTTTAGCTAAATCACCTCCGAACCTGGGTCAGGCCCCAATAAGCCAACATATATCCTCTTTAGGATTTGAAACATTGACATATTTCACATACCATTGTGGGAAATCCGAACTCTTTCTCTACAAAAGAACACCACAAAAATTTAAATCTAATATAGTTAATTTTTTAAATATAAATTTTATTTGAATTTTCAAAATTTTACAATGGAAATTGTATTTATTATTAAAGAAAACAACTAAAGTTTTTAAAGGCCATATAAAATGTGAACTTTGAATAGAACATACTAAAAATGATAACATAATTTAAAGGGATTAAGGGTAGCCCACCTGAAATCTTTATTGTTAGAAAACATTGGTTAAACAAATAAAAAAGATATACATATTTTCTCTTTTTGAATTGGAGTGTGTATTTTTTTAATAAATAATATATTTTAATCCTTAACTTTTTTACAAAATTAATAATAATATTCTTGCACCGAGAGACGCTCTCCGGCCTAGTATGATGCAGAAACATTCAACTTCCAAGTCAAAATGTATTTTGACTAGGCTAAGGGTTTTTCATTTATAAGGGAGTTGGTTCCCTAATGGATTGTAATTATTTGCTTATTTGTATTTTCCTATGTTTGTAAGGAGATTTAGAATATTGTAAATAGATATACTTTTTAGGATTCAACTTCCAAGTCAAAATGTATTTTGACTAGGCTAAGGGCTTTTCATTTATAAGGGAGTTGGTTCCCTAATGGATTGTAATTATTTAATTATTTGTATTTTCCTATGTTTGTAATGAGATTTAGAATATTGTAAATAGATATACTCTTTAGGAGATATCTCGAGAATATTGAGGAGTTGAAGAGATTTTTGAGTTAGTTAGATCTCTTGGAGGGATGGGTGGATCTAGAAATCCCAGAATAGAGGTTTAGGTGAGGGTTTTATGGATATGAACTGAATTTGTTTAGAACTTTATTTTGTATAAATATAATCAATTTCATAATGGTTAATAGTATCACATAACCAAGTTTTCCTACTAACCCAAAAAAAAAATTAAAAAAAAATTAACATTATACTTGTAACTATGATAGTGTTTTCATGACAATTGTGCCATGCAAAATAAAAACCCCAACTTTCTACCTTACATTCTTCATCTACATTTTCATATGTTTTTATATTTTATTTTTTGTTTTTTTTAGCGAAGAACTTAGTCATCTTGATGCACAAATTTTTTATCACATTTCAATGTTTGGAGTGCCATGAAGTTTTCTTGAGTTTTTTTTAAAGAATTACCATTTTTGTAGCTTACGGATATTTAAATACTATTACCAATTATTATGCAAGTTTTGGAAGGCTTCTCTTTACCATTCTTGACTCGTTATATTTCTTCCACTTATAAAATGAAGTCCAATGACATTATCACTGACCACCATCATTTATACCTTTTTTTTATTGAAAACATTCCATGATTGTTCTTAACCTATGTATGTATGGTCCTCATGGTGGTATAACCATATCCTGATTGCCACAATTGTCCAATTCATTAATGATATTGTTAAGGGTAATACAAATTTGTTTATAGTCTATTCCTCTATTTTTACAAGAGTGTATGTGGGATATTATTTGATACTTTTGACATTTTTCTTAAGCACCCTGCATAACCTTGTTACTTACCCTAGTTGTGCATTGGTCACATGATAAACTTGTAACTCTTAGTTAACTCCGGGAATCGAATTCTCTGGAACTAAGTTTATTATTATTTCACCAATGTCGATAAGGTAAATTTTTTAGTTAATAACTAATTGTAAAACCAACAATCTTAACCCTACATCTATGGGAAAGAAGATCCAACCACTATACATCACCAATAGCTAGGTCATTGGTAAATGCCTTTGGGGAATACTCTCGGGTTGGAAATCCATTGTTACGTCATAGGCCTGGAGAGGAGGTTGTGCTCTTTGGATTTCTACCTATTATGAATTTCCTATACTCTATTGAGGTCACTTGCCAACATTCTACTTGAAATGACCCTCTTCTCTAGGCATTTTCATAAGCTCATGATTGTCACCGGGTAATATTGTTTTCTTTGCTAGGGTTTGTTTTCTTAACAAGGTTTTTCTCCCCTTCCGAACTCTACTATTTTGTTTATGGGCACTAACCCATGATATTATCGCTTTCCATGGTATTGTAGGGTTTTAATGTAGAATAAGAGGGTATTTTGGAGCTATCCAATTTTCAACGCAATTTCTGGAATTTCAACTCAGAGAGTAGGTCTGGCTAAATTTACTTACTTCCAGTAGTTTTTCTTCATCCATCATATGGTTTGTCAAGGCCCTTAGTTCTAAGTCACCTATTGGATTATGTATAAGGTGCTTTCTTCCCACATGGCGAGGAGAAATTTGAAGCATTACCTATAGGTAATTTCCCTTATGAGTTAGAATACTCTCATTTTCTTCTCCTTTATGAGATTTACCTTACTCATTACAATTTTGGTTAGTGAAGTTGCTAACGAAATTGGGGATTGTGCAAGTAGGCTTCGTGGTTATTGTAGTATGCATTTAACAAAAGTGTTTCCTTCGAATGCTTACTCTTCAATTCAATTTTCTAGGTGTGTTGGCTTGATGGCATCTGACCTAGGTTCAGAAATGTTTAGCCAAACAAATCTCGAATTACCGGCCCTTTCGGCAAGAGTTCGCGGAGCGTGGTCTGAGGTCTCACCCAAGGGAGTAGGGGAGGGTGCTGGAACTAGGTTTCCACACCCTAGGGATGTCTTGATGAGGTCTGGATGATTCGTGAATTGATCCCTCATGCCTGTTCAAAACAACGACCTTCGCGCAGTGTGAAGGGAGAGCGCGAATGTTGTTTACTCTTTCTGTGCTTAGTATTATTATAGATATTGACTTAAGTTAAATAGTTTCAGCACTTTCAGTTATCAATTAACATAAAAAGATACGTGTGCGATCATAAATCATAACAAATGCATAAACTAGAATATAGGAATAGATACGCAATATTCCAAAACAAACTTATCTTTATTATTGTTTCCTGATTACAATCCACCTCCTACCCTGCACACATAGCAACAAGGATCCACACACTTAGCTGCATACTCTACTAGGCCTCTGTGCACACAGCTGCAGAGCCTCTTCTACAACTATGACCCACAACTCAAACTTACAAACTTCAATCTAATCTTACTTTCAGAAACCCATACACATCTGAACTCTACATCCAAAAATCTACCTTCTACCCTTAGAGACTCACTCTATTTATACATTCCCATGGTTCATGGACGATGGGTAGGTCGACACATTCTAGATTAATTTACAATATTTTAAGGTGGACTACCCTTAGACATGACCTTTTATAATTCGCACTCTGCGCACTTCGTGAAGCTTTTACCATGCCAATATCCCAAAAATGTGGGCTTTAAGCCCCAAAACTATTATGCGGGGGTTTTGTTGCCCAACGGGCCCCCAACAAAATCATTGTGACTCATCCCGAGTCACTCATCGGTGCGGCGAGACATGCTTCCAAGGCTTCGCGATCCACCATCCCTATGAGGGATGCACGACTCTTCGTTACTCCATCCTTGACTCCTGTAACACTTCTTCTGCTCATTCTCCTCTGCTTGGTTAACACAAAGTGGCTTCTCATAGGATTTTAGCTCTAGCTGGGCTACCAAAGCCGTTAATTATTTGTGCAAGAGCAGCAAGCCTGCAATCTCTAGTTCCGTATATTCAATGTCTACTGAGTCTTGTGCGGCATTTTTGCAAGAGAGATGTTGTTGTTCGCAAGGTCCCAATCTTCAAGTTTCATTAGGGATGCACTTTTCAACGGAATATTGTCTTTTATCGCAAGATTCACCATCTCACCCTTATCTTTCATAGATCACTTACCAGACCATAGGTTTCGCGGTGACATCTAGACCAGTCCTGCTATCAGTCTAGGAACTTGCGGTATATCTCCCATCACTGGCATTGGGCTTAGCATGATGACCTCAACTATCGGCATTATGTTGTCCTGAGGGTTCAACCTCTCTTTTGGAAATGTTGCAACCATTAGGTGTATTCGTAAAGCATCACAGTTGGATGGGTCCATATCTATCAGATAGCTCAATAACTCAGGTCTCACAGTGCCAGGGGTTGTTAGGTAGATGACCAACTATGATTTCTAGGCCAGTTGATATTCAAATTCAACCGTTCCCTCCTTTTCTGGTTCATTAATGTGATACTGACGGGAGATCGTTTCAAATCCAGTTCTAAATCCCTATCTTAAATGCCCGCCGTCTTCTCCTCGTTGTCTCAGATTGACCATCTTGTCATGAGCAGTGGCCTCAATGGTCACTTTCCGGCCTTTCTACGTGGCAGCACAACCCTTGATACGCGACTGCGATTCTTGTGCTAAACGTGCCTTACATGGAACCCTGTTTCCATGCAGCTTTCTTGCATACTCAGTTATAGTCCCGTGCCTTCTTTCAACTTCTTGGAGTGCTGAGACTATTCTTCATTCGGTTAGTTAGTTAGTTGGCTCACTTGTGTAGAGCTTCAAGCGAATACCATTTACTCTTCCTGGGGAGGACTATCAATTAAGCTTGCCGAGTTGGACCGCACCTCCATTTGTGACCTCTTTGACTACATATGGTCCCAACCAATGCATGCGGAGTTTTCCAAGGAATTTCTCAAAATTTCTGTCATATAGCAATACTAAATCATTTACTTTAAACGTGCACAACTTGATATGGTGATTGTGCTAAGCTTTCTCGCACTGTTTCTGTACATGCTGATGGAATCCTGCCAGAAACCATTCTTCCTCTAATTCCTCCAGTTGTGCGAGCCTCTCTTCCAAGGCAGCACAGTCTGCCATGCTAGTCATCCTTGCTATCCGCAAACTGGGTACAATGTATTCTATTGGTATGATGGCTTTCATGCCGTAAACTAACTTGAACAGTGTCTGCCCCATCAGTTTGTTGCATGTGGTTATGTATGCCCATAGCATGATAGGTATACGTAAATCCCAATTGGTTCGCTGTATGTTACATACTTTGGTCAACATAGTTTCCAGAATCTTGTTGAATGCTTCTATGGTCCCGTTCGCTTGTGGATGGTATGACGTGCTTTGCTGATGATACACCTGGAATTCTTCAGTAAGTGTGCTGATAGTTTCATTTAGGAAGTGTGTTCTGCTGTCACTCATCAAAATTTCTGGGCATCCAAACCATGTTAAGACGTTGTTGAACAAAAATTCTGTGGTTGTAGCGGTCGTGCAGTCCTTAACTAGTTGTGCTTTTGTCCATCTAGTCAAATACTCTGTCGCACTAATGATGTAGCGCACACCTGTCTTCCCTTGAGGTGTGATAGGCTCCACAAAGTTGATCACCCATTTTTTGAATGGCTGCAGTTTCATCTGTGGATTGAGTGGCATCTTAGCCCTTCGCGATGGTTTCCCAGTCCATTGACAGATGTCACAGGCCCGAAAGTACGCTTTTGAGTCTTGGTGTAGGGTTGGCCACCATAGTCTAGCGCGAAAAATTTTCTATGCTGTCGCCCGTCTTGCATAATGTCCTCTTGCAGCCCCCCCATGTGCTTCTATGAGGATCTGCCCCCTTTCAAATTTCGATACATATCTTCGTAATATTTCATCGTTTCCCATTTTGTAGAGGTGTCCCATGATAACAGTAAAATCCGCGGCGCATACCACCAATTCGTTTCTCTGCTAAACTGAATATCCTTGCGGCACTGTCCCTATGGTTAAGAAGTGGATTATATCCTTGAAGTGGCCATCCAACACGCACTACATAGAGCTGTGCATCAAGTAGTCCTTCCTCCAAATTTATTGGCTCCTCACCATTCTCGATTCACGACAAGTGATCTGGGCCTGCATTTAGGCATCTTGGCTTTACGATGACCTCAAAATCATATTCTTGAAATAGTAACAACCATCTACAAATGCGCCCCCCCAACACAGGCTTGTTCACCAGGTATTACCATGCAGAATGATTAATATACATCTTGAAGTGTCCCCCGAGTAGATAGTGGCGGTATTTCTGGAGCGCGTATACCATCTCCAATCCCTCATGCTCAGTAGTAGAGTAGTTCTTTTCAGCTTTGGACAGTCGTCGACTTGCGAACACGATCGGGTGATCAATGCCTTCCACTCCTTCCTGCATGAGTACATTGCCCAACGTGATACACGAGGCATCAACATGTACATGAAATTCGATGTCCCACTTTGGGAAAACCAAAATGGGTGCGGATGCCATCTTTTCCTTGAGACTCTCTAGACTTTTCTTACAATCATCATTTTAACAATATGTAGCATCCTTTTTTAACTGTTCCATTGGTGCTGTGATTTGTGCATAGCCCTTAATAAACTTCTGATAGTAGCCAGTGTGCCCCAACATGGTGCGGAGTTGTTTGACACTTTGCAGCACTTGCGGATTGAGTATGACAACAATCTTCACAGGGTCCACCATCAGGCCTTGTCTACAAACCACATGGCCAAGAAAATTTCCAAAGGGAACAAGGAAGGTGCACTTCTTAAGATTCAGCGCAATCTAGTGTCATCAGCAAGTATCTAGCATCAACCATAAGCTTTCTACATGTTTCTTAACTGGCCCAAATACAGTCCAATTGTCAAAATAAACCTCTAAAAACTTATGGATGAATTCCTTGAATGCGGCCACTACTACGTGCGAAAATATCACTGGCGTGTTCTTCAACCCAAAGGGCATAACAGTGTATTGAAAACATCCCCATTCGGTTGTAAAGGTTGTCTTGCTTCTATCTTCCAGTGCGATCTTGATCTGATGGTACCCTGAGAACCCATCCGTGAATGAGTATGCTTCCTGTCTGCCAACATTCTCCAGGACTTCATCTATAAATGGTGTCAGGAATGGATCGTGAACATAAGCATCATTCAGTTTTCGAAGGTCCACACAAATTCGAATTTTGCCCTTCTATTTTTTCTCCTACATTGTCATAGGACTCACCCACTTAGATTTTTCCACTGGTTCAATAATTCCTTCTGCAAGAATTTTGTCCAATTCTTTGCAGACATTTTCCTTATACTTCGGATTTAAACGATAAGGACATTGCTTAACTAGCCTCATGCTTGGTTTCATAGTTTTCTTCATCATTCCTAGGTCGCCGAGGATCCCTTTTAGCTCCATTATTTTGGTCGAGAATAAGTCTTGATATTTGCGAAGTAACTCAACGACCTTATCCACCATGGCATCATCCCAATAGCCCCCCTAGCGTTGCGTACTTCAGCTCCACATCTGTACCAATGTTCACCTGTTTCATTTTTAGTGGTGCAGTGATGTCAGGGCCCTCAATTGATGGTCCTCTAACTTCGCGACTCCCTTCTGTTTCCAGAATATTAATATTGTGGGGGTCATCATCATTGTTGGATGTAGGAATTGCACTTAAGCAAACTCCTCAACACTTAATTGCCAACCGGGGGATTCGTAAACTTAGAGACGAATCACAGGAAATTCCAAAGATGGTATGAATTTTCTTGATGGAAATTCCTACTTTCTTAAAGGAAAGCTTGTAGAATAGAAAGAGTAAAAGATAATTGAATAATCAAAGTAATCTAGTGCTAGAACAAGAAAGAATGCATTTGCAAAGGAATCAAAATAAAAAGGCAATAACTGCAACTGATCAATTTTTAATTACTGAGTATGTGTTAAGTTTTTATTTAGTAGAGACACTTGGCAGTCTCGTAGGATGGACCCTTAAACCTTCTTCTTTAGAGATTTCTTTCTTGCACTAATCTGTCCTGGACTATCGCAGTTTGCTTGCACTAGTACAAAAACAAAGGTTTATGCAGGAGGTATAAATGGTGTCTTTACCAAACACTTTTTACTTCATGCAAGGGCTCAAACTTCTAGGGTTCAGAGCACTCAGATCCTATGACAAGAAACTAGTTCTTGCACCTGATCAAAGCTTCTTGCACTTAGTATTTAATTCTTGAAATCAGTGCTAAGTTACTGCAAGTGTTATTATACTATGAAATCAAATTGCACACATAAAAATGAATGTTTCTGATTTTGACAGAGTGCAAAAATAAAGAAACCATCCATATAATTTATCCTGTCATAAAGTATTTAATGAAAGCAAGAAAATTGCGGGAAGTAAACTAGAAAGGCTTGCTGAAATGAATTGCACACCAACATGCACTGGTGCAGGTTTATTTCTCCTACTTGGACTAGGCAGGAAAACCAAATCAAACAGAACTGCAGAAAGTGAATAGCACACCAACGTGCACTGGTGCACGGTGATTTCTCTTGCTTGGACCAGGCAAGGAAAACCAAATCAATCAAAACTATAGGAAATGAATACCACACCAATGTGCACTGGTGTAGGGTGATTTCTCCTGCTTAGACTAGGTGGGAAAACAAATCCAAAATTAGATCTAGGGAAATAAATTCTAACTACTTCACACTGCGGATCCGCTTTCATTCAAACAGGAATCCATGTGTTGTACATTAAATCACACTTAGCAGTATAAACATAAATTACAAGAACAGAAAATAGGGTAAATGTGCTGGGTTGGCTGGGCTCTAGCCAACCAACGTGTTTCCCTTTTTAAAGAAAAACATTGCCCAGTAACATAGATCAGACTCATTTTCTTAAAGGAACAAATAAGATTTGAAAAGCATGAGGTGGAGCTCATTCTTCCTATTAATTCACAAAGGCAAAGTACATCATAAAATATAGATTCCAGCCCAGATTTGGGTGATACAAGCAAAACAAAGTTACAACAACACTGTTGTAGTGTCACTCCTCCACCGTCCTCCTTTCTACGTGCATCATTCCTCCCTTTATAATCTTTCATAATGATTAAAACAAGTTGTTCCTTTGCAAGGAATATGGGGATTGAATCCTAACCAATTCTAATTACATAGTATAATAGTACAATCGTTCCCCTATTAAAAGCTTAAAGATTTAATACGAATTTTTCCAATTCTAGGATTTTCTAGAATTCTGGAAAATTTGGTAATTTTAACAAACTGCCTCTAGAGCGCCCTTCATATCTCCTCAACCATTACGTATTTTGGAAAATGGACCCCATATTACTCAATTTCCTATACTGGAAAAAAAACCCATGTTGCGGAATTTCTTTATTTACCTTCATCTGCACAAAAACCGAGGTGGAAGTTGGCAATCTGGAAACTTGTTGACTATGTTTTCTAGAATTCTAGAAAAAACAATGTTTTTTATAAAAGTGCTTCAAAGACCTATTCGTAACTTTTGGAATACTTTGAATCTCCAGAAATGGTTACAGTTATGGGTAATTGGTTATATTTGTGAAAAACCCATTTTCTCGGATTTCCACAATTCACCTCCATTTGCATAAAGACCAAGGTCAAACTTGACCATTTAGAAATTATGCGGATTTTGAGTAGACTGGTATAGGAATGTGTTCTACAAGAACCCTACTGGTACTAGTGCAAGAATGTGTGGTGAAAGAACTTCACCTCTATCAAAATAGGCATATAACCAACTTTGTAAACCTGCAAACACAAACTATTATTAAATATGCCTTTAATATTTAAATCTCATTAAAACAAAGGAATAGCAAATACTTATTATCTCCGAGAATGCACAAAACTATGACAATGACTATTCAAGCTAAACAAAAGCATGAGTGGTTTCGAGTATAATATGATATAAAGCAAGGCAAAACAGAGGCCCAACATTCCCCCATGTTGACCTTCTTGCATGTCCTCATGCAAGGAAATCAATTGTCACGTTGTTGCTCCCTTGCAAAAAGAAAGATTAGAAAGATTTATGGGCATTCGTAATGGTGTTTCCTGCAATTCTATGTGATCACATTTCCTACACTAGATAAAGCTTGTTTCAAGGACAGAGTGTTTGTTAGACTCTTTGATTGTTTATACTAATTTCAAGAAAATTTATCACAAAAAAATACCAAATTGCAAGGATGGTGCATGCTTGCACTGATCTGCTTACACTGCCTAAATTGCGCTGCTTTGCTGGCACTTTTCTGCTTGCACTACTGTATATTACAACATGATTGAATTGGTGCAAGCATAAAATCTGCTAAAAAAACAGGGAATTTTGGTAAAACGTGGGCTAGACTTTAACATGACTTCCTCAATCATACAAAAGGTTTTCTTCACCATTTCTTTGATGCTTCTGAGCATATCCTTTTTCTCTTTCCCCAATAGATCCTGCAATAAGTTCATGGAGGAACAAAGAAGTGGGAAAAGGGAAAAATTTAGAATGGGATGGAAGTTTATTACAGGGATTCCAGGAACGGTACCATCAAGAGAGCGTAAACATAAGTGGGATAGGAAAACATTCAAGGGATAAAGTGGGATTTACAAAATGGATGGGAAGGTTCTTCTTGCTAACCATGTTACAGTTCTAATGAAAATGTCAATTGTAAAAATGCAACAAAATTAGGTATAGAAATTAGAAATTATAGACAAAAGAGTATGGTACATACCTGTTACCTTATCCCAAATGAATTCCTTGTTTTGTTTATGCCCAAAGTCTTTTAATGAAACTAAAATTTTGTTGAAAAGGTGCAATCTCAAAATAACTACCACAAGTTCATGCACCTACTATAGCAATCTTGTACCTAGATTATGCAACGCATATTTAGAGGCAACCACCATCAATACACATTGCTGCCAACCAACATCTTGTGAACATTCATCATTGAGTAATTCAGCACTCTAAATACCATGAAAGTCAAAATGGGTTATGATATTAATTAGCAACCTCTTATTTAACACTCTAAATTCCGTTGTCATCCAGATTCAAACTAAATTTCCTCTTAATATGGCACAAAGAATAACCTTTACTAAGGGTACCACATCCTTAAAGATTCTTGATTTTTGAGAGATATAACTCAAAGCATCAAGTTTAAATCGTCTTTAAAACCATTTTCTAAGAAAAAAGAATAAGTTTAGGTGAAGAGAAATATAACAAGAAAATCATAGTATGCAATTAACTTTAATACCACAGACATAGCCCTGCTGCTTGCAGGTGTCCATAACCTTGATAGGGGTGTCTTTTGACCCATTTAAATGTTTGTGTCCCACTTACTAGGCATGGATTCAGAGTTATCTTATTTTAATTTTAGATGAAGGCCACTATTCTGGCTTGGTAACCAGCTAGTGGCAGTATCACTCACAAGAAGTAACATGGATGAACAGGTCGGCTCGTGATGAGACCTCCTGTCTTCCAACTTTTCGGTTGAAAGCCATTACTCTAACTTGGTGACCAGAAGCAATAATGTAATACATGCTAGGTCTCATGATTGTGGTAGGTTGGCTCATCACGATACCTCCTGTCCTCCCCTAAATCTTTTGTATTCTATGATTATGATTAACCTAAAAGGTTACTTAATAAGTGGGGAGACAGATCTACTCCTTAGGAGTATGGGATGGCGTGAAAAGTTTTTAATGACTAATCATTACTAACTAGTTTCTTTGCCCAAAAGACTTATTAAAGATATCCCAGATAATGACTAAAATACTCCTTGAATTAAGAATTCTAGTGTTCTCATGAATAGCTTATTATGATCTTAACAAGAGTGGTCCTCCATAGGGGGTTTCCAATAGTATCTTCTAAGGGAAAATAAAATCATATATATCATATGACAACTTCTTAGAGTGATTTGTCATGGTTACTTTGAAAAGTCATGAGGTATTAGAGTGAATCATACTTAACAAGATGTGTCACAGATGTGTGTGTTAACAACCAATGCAGATCAAAAGTAGTTTTAGTGACTACACTTTAAAAATAAAAAACCCTAATAGCATTTTATTCACCTACCCTACTTTACCTAAGAGGAGGAAGACTTCCTTTTATGTATAGGAGTACTTCCAATGAAGCCATGTGCGGATTAGGAGAAAATATATATTAATGCTCAAATTTATCATACAAACTTGAAAGTGTACATGAGCATGAAGAACGAACCAATGTACTTGATATGACAACAAGAGTTTTAAAAGAGAAGAATACTCCCTCACTTGAGTCATTCTTTGCAACCAATGTTCGATATGATCATGGTATTCTTGGTCCATTTCTTGATTTGGCCCATGCTACTCATCCTCTTCTTCCATGCCATGTTGATTGTTCTTCGTAGGGTGAGTAGTCTCTTGAGTGCATTCTGGATCTGCTAATAGACATGTCAAGAACTCCTCGATCTCAGGTTCTAGTGGATGTTATCCATTGATTATAGTGCATGATTTATTTGTCTCCTTAGATGACTAGTCAAGGAAATCAAAAGAGACTTCCAAATCCTCTTGTGGTGGTGGATAAATGGACAAGTTCTTGAATATTGTCAAGAAGTTCTCTTCCTGAGAGGTAGAGGTCAAGATCCCAGTAGCTACTAGGGCTTATGAGAGGTCCTTCATATTTATCATCTTCAAGTCCATCTAGTTGATTGATAGTCCCTATCTCCACACACATATTAGTAACGGGGGTTCTTACAACACCCCAAAAATGATATAACGTTAAAGATTAGGATCTGAAGATAATTGATTTTAAAAGTTATTGGCTGAAATAAAGCTCACCACACTTGCATAAAAAATACAAAAAGATAAAAGAAGACTTACCCCTATTGCATCAACAGAAAATTATTACCAAATCAAATCGCCTCCCCAGCAACAACGCCAAAATGTTGGGTGCAGGAATTGCACTTAAGAAAACTCCTCAACACTTAATTGTCAATCTGGGGATTTGTAAACCTAGAGATGAAGCACAGGCAATGCCAGAGATGGTATGAATTTTCCTGATAGAAATTCATACTTTCATAAAGAAAAGCTTGCAGAATTGAAAGATTAAAAGATAACTGAATCATCAAAGTAATCTAGTGCTAGAACAAGAAAGAATGCATTTGCAAAGGAATCAAAATAAAAAGGCAATCACTCCAACTGATAAATTTTTAACTACTGAGTATGTGTTATGTTTTTATTTAGGAGAGACACTTGGCAGTCTTGTAGAATGGGCCCTTAAACTTGCTTCTTTAGAGATTTCCTTCTTGCACTAATCTATCATGCACTATCGCAGTCTGCTTGCACTAGTGCATGAACAAAGTTTTATGTAGGAGGTATAAATGGTGTCTTTACCAAAGGCTTTTTAATTCATGCAAGGGCTCGAACTTCCAGGGTTCAAAGCACTTAGATCCTATGACAAGAAACTAGTTCTTGCACCTGATCAGAACTTCTTGCACTTAGCATTTAATTCGTGAAATCAGTGCTGAGTTACTGCAAGTGTTATTATACTATCAAATCAAATTGCACACATAAAAATGAATGTTTTTGATTTTGACAGTGTGTAGAAATAAAGAAACCATACATATAGTTTATCCTGTCATAAAGTATTTAATGAAAGAAATAAAATTGTGGGAAGTAAACTAGAAAGGCTTGCTAAAATGAATAGCTCACCAACGTGCACTGGTGCATGTTTATTTCTCCTGCTTGGACTAGGTGGGGAAACCAAATCAAACAGAACTGCAAAAAGGGAATAGCACACCAGCGTGCACTAGTGCAGGGTGATTTCTCCTACTTGGAATAGGCGGGGAAAACCAAATCAGTCAAAACCACAGGAAATGAATAGCACACCAATGTGCATTGGTGTAGTGTGATTTCTCCTGCTTGGACCAGTCGGGGAAAACCAATCCAAAATCATATGTAGGAAAATAAATTCTAACTACTTCACACTACGGATTTGCTTTAATTCAAATAGGAATTCATGTGTTATACATTAAATCACACTTAGCAGTGTAAACATAAATTACAAGAACAAAAAATAGGGTAAACATGTAGGGTTGGTTGGGCCCCAGCCAACTAAAGCATTTCCCTTTTTAAAGAAAAACGTTGCTCAGTAACTCAGATTAGACTCATTTGTTTAAAGGAACAAATAAGATTTGAAAAGCATGAGGTGAAGCTCCTTCTTCCTATTATTTCACAAAGCCAAAGTACATCATGAAATATAGAGTCCAGCCCAGATTTGGGTGATACCAGCAAAACAAAGTTACAACAACATTGTTGTAGTGTCACTCCTCCACCATCCTCCTTTCTACGTGCATCATTGCTCCTTTTATAATCATTCATAACGATTAAAACAAGTTGTTCCTTTGCAAGGAATATGGGGATTGAATCCTAGCCAATTCTAATTACATAGTATAACAGTAAAACCATTCCCCTATTAAAAGAATAAAGATTTAATACGAATTTTTCCAATTTTGGGATTTTTCTAGAATTCTAGAAAATTTGGTAATTTTAACAACCTGCCTCCAGAGTACCCTTCGTATCTCCTCAACCATTATGTATTTTTGGAAACGGCTCGCAACTTACTCAATCTTCTATACTGTGAAAAAAACCCATGTCGTGGAATTTCTTTATTTTACCTTCATTTGCACAAAAACCGAGGTGGAAGTTAGCAGTTTGGAAACTTGTTCACTGTGTTTTCTATAATTCTAGAAAAAATAGTCTTTTTTATAAAAGTGCTTCAAATACCTATTCGTAACTTTTGGAATACTTTGAATCTCAAGAAATGTTTTCCGTTATGGATAATTGGTTATATTTGTGAAAAACCCATTTTCTCAGATTTCCATAATTCACCTCCACTTGCGTAAAAACCGAGGTCAAACTTGGCCATTTAGAAATTATGCAGATTTTGAGTAGACATTAATTTGCAATGCTAGTGCAGGAATGTGTTCTGCAGGAATCCTACCGGTACTAGTGCAAGCATGTGTGGTGCAGGAACTTCACCTTTATTAGAATAGGCATATAACCAACTTTGTAAACCTGTAAACACACAAACTATTATTAAATATGCCTTTAATGTTTAAATCTCATTAAAACAAAGGAATAACAAATACTTGCTTGTTATCTCTGAGAATGCACAAAACTATGACAATGACTATTCAAGCTAAACAAAAGCATGAGTGACTTTGAGTAAAAGGTGATATAAAGCAAGGCAAAACAGAGGCCCAATAATCATCATCCTCCACTTGCATGTTGTAACATTCTAGGGCATGGCTTAACTAATGTGACCATACTAGTTAAACTATTTCTCGTGGTTCCTGTGGTATTTTGAAAATGGTGGCTTTCACGACTTGTAGTGCATCGTCGATAGTATCTGTCCATTGGTCTTCAAATAAGAATGTTAACAAAAATCCCTCACGCAAGATATCCCATTCGCCCGTACCATGTTGGAGTTCTGTCTCGGTATACCAGTTTCTTGGGATGAAATCCAGGGTATGATAAAATAAGTGTACCCATTCAGGCTGGGGCTCTTTTCCATAGGCTTTGGTCCATTTTGTGAGGTGCATGCGTGGGTTAGTACATCCATCATACTTCTCGGTTATTCGTAGATTCGTCTTTCCAAACATTAGCTACATCATCCTTCTGCAGTCACGCTAGTTGAAAATTACCTTCAAGTGTTCCCCACCAACGCGCAGGTGTTGCGTGCAGTACCCATTTTAATGCATCGAACCTTTGATGTTTTGGTACTGCACTCTCAAAACTTTCCAAGAATTCATCCACCATTGTCAATCCATCATAAGTTAGTAGATCTCGAGCCTAGGCGGTTACGCAACACAGTGATTTGGTCATCATATTACAATTTAGTGTCATTGCTTCACTTAACCGATTGTGCCATTGTTCAACTTCTTCGTCTAAATATGCAAGGCAGGATTCTACGCATTCCCACGAGACCCTTCCATTTGCAGTCAGATTTAGCCAATCCTGGTTTTGCGTGGTTATTTTGTAGATACAATCTTGCTCCTCATCACCTCCATCATCACACATGGGTTTGGTGTAGCATTCTCCTTCAATGGGATCCAGCGGAACTATCACACGTAGGGACTTTTTCTTGAATATCATCTTCCGTCTTTTTAGGTTGATGACTCCATTCATATCTGTAGCCGAGTCTATTCCTAGCAACGTGGGGTATGGATTACTATCATCTACAATCTCTATTACCTCGAAGTCCGTTTGCGTGCTCGCACCTTCGATATCCACTGTTACCCCTTGCAATCTCCCCATGGGCAAGATCTTTTGTTGGTTCACCATCCGTAATTAAATAGGAGACCATTATAATACGGGCCTACCCATGCATTCCCATGTCTATTTTGGTAACACATTCATGTCCGATCCCAGGTCTAAAATTACTTGATCCATCTCATATTTGTCAATTTGCATCGTCAATTTCATTTCCCTCCCGGTGCACAGTGCATGCCTTCTCAATTTTCAGACTACGCGCGGTTCACCTAGTCCTGTGCACCTAGCAATAAGCTCTTGTAGTCCCTTAACCACCTTATTGTCACGTAGCAGCTTCATGCATGTCTCTAAAAAGGTAGTAAGCATAGAAGGATCCATTCCTATCTCTAGTTGATCCTTACTACCTAAAGTAGAGACCTCCGCGAAGCTCTTCTTAGCTTCCATAAATGTTTCTCTTGCACACTCCAAGTCAAACCCAAGTTACCTTATAGGAGCCTTACGTACCCAGGTATCTCCTTCAGGCTGCTTCCCCTTATCCTCCCCTATGGTTGAACCACTTCTGAGCACCATGTTTACATTGGTGTTTTCTTTGCGTAGTTCCGACCTCATCATTTGGATATTTTGGGTTGGAGTGGTAGGCTGTAATACCCCTTTCTTGCGCATTTGTGTGATCAGAGTCAGACAGTCTACCATTTCATGATCAAATTTCTCACAATACAGACAAGACATTCTTTTTAGGTTGGTACAATCACGCGCATAGTGCCCAGGTCCTCTACAATTGTAACAAATTAGTTGTCCGCGCCCTCGTCGAGGTCCCATTGCTCCTCGCCCTCGTCCACATCCTTGGAATCCACCGTGTACCATTGCTACGGCTGGATTGAAACCTTGCATTTCTGTCTGCGTTCGATAGGATGGCGTCCCATCCATCATTAGGTCATAACTTCAGCATGTCTGCTCATCATGGCCCATCGATCTACAGAAGTTACAAAATAGTTGTTGCATAGTCTGTGTATACTTCTGCAACAAGTGGTAGTTGTCTATAGTGTGCTTTCCTCCCACCTGACAGATCGCGCACTAGAGCGTAGGTGCTGCACTTAGGCCCACCTATATCTCTGGCCTCAATGGCATTGGTCCTCCTCCCGCCAAATAGTTTGTGAATACAGGATAGTGATCCTTGTCTTAACCTTGGCCTTTGCATTTTATACACCACACTTCTTCGTGCACCTCTGGCCTGGACGCCCTATCCTTCTTCAAACTTTGCATCTCTAAGCATAGGGTTTGTAGTTGCACATGGATTTGTTAGACTCCCAACCCTGGGTCTTGTATCGGTGTTTCATGCAACCTCATCGCTGTTTCCAATGCCTTTGCTTGGGTTGAGAGCTTCTGTTGCGACAGTGCCGTCCTCAAGCGTGGTGTCAAAGACACCACAAACCACGCACAGTGCTACACATTTGTCAGTGTCATATTAGCCTCATGGATCGTACTTTTCAACCTTTGATGTAGATCCCAAGGGGTTTCTCCTGGAAGCATCGCGATCTCCTTGAATCCAATGATTGATTACGTTTCCGATTTCGACTGGCTATATTCTCTATTAAATGCAATCTAGATCTTCGCTATTCCAGCATTCGAGTGATCATTTGGGTGCTTGATATACCATCTCAGTGCATGATCCTATAGCACACTTACCAACGTGGCCTTCTTGATGTTATCATTCGTAACCCCGTGCACTTCCCATACTGCTCTTACTATGAACCAAAACTGATCCGGGTTCTCGTTTCCTACTCCTCTGAATACTGGCAACTTGATCGCACTTCCCATGCTAAACTACTGGTTAGGAAGAGGTGGTGTGGGTGAGGACAGAGGCGAATGAGGTGATTTGCGTGGCAACGTATGTGGGGATGGTAACTGCAGTATGCGTTGCTTTATCAAACTGACCGCACTCCTTGGAGAAGCCCAAGTGTGCTCTTCCTCGCCCACTCGCAGAGGTGAAATTAAAGGATTGTTTCCTAACCCTTCAATACCTTTGTAGGCCTTTCCACTCTGTGTCGTCACAATCATTAATGTATTCGCATCACCCGTTTTTCATATAACAACATCTTAATCCAGGTATTCAAAGACTTGATGTATTTACCTCATGGTCCCTTGAGAAAATGTCTCTCTACTTCACTGTAGTTGATAGTTGTGTCTATCGCAAATTCAGTGATAAACCCTCCTATGATCCAATCCAGCCAGTGGTCTATAGCCCATGTGATCTTATCTTCAGATGCCTCTAGCCTGTGCACCAACTTGGGAGTCCACACTATGGGTTGATCAAGCTTGCACCTTCCCTAGTTGTCTGCTAGCCTCACGATCCACTCATACAGTTTTCAAGAGAAAGACGTGAAGAAGATCTCGTGGATTTCTGTATATACGTAGCAATCTAGCCACCTTTTTTCAGATATCTGAGGGGGTTTGGTTTTCCTATACCACAAACTCATGAAGCTTCTATTCCAACCAATCTTCAATTTCCTTCTTCGTAGGGTTCCAACGTTCCAACATCAGACATCCCTTAGGCAGATCCCGGTCCCAGCAATGGAACCATTTGTTGGCTTGATGGGGCTTGACCCAGGTTCAGAAATGTTTAGCCAAACAAATCCCGAACTACCAGCCCTTTCGGTAGCAGTTTGCGGAGCGCAGACTGATGTCTCACCCAAGGTAGTAGGGGAGGGTGTTGGAACCAGGTTTCTGCACCCTAGGGATGTCTTGATGAGGTCTGGATGATTCGCGAATCGATCCCTCACATATGTTTAGAACAATGACCTTCAAGCAGTGTGAAGGGTGAGCGCAAATGTTGTTTACTCTTTCTGTGCTTAGTATTATTATAGATCTTGAATTAAGTTAAATAGGTTCAGTACTTTCAGTTATCAATTAACATAAACAAATACGTGCACAATCATAAATCATAACAGATGCATAAACCAGAATATAGGAACAGATACGTAACATTCTGAAACCAGCTTATCTTTATTATTGTTTCCCAATTACAATCCACTTCCTACCCTGCGCACATAGTAGCAGGGGTCCGCGTACTCAACTAGGGACTCTACTAGGCCTCTACACACACAGCTGCAGAGCCTCTTCTACAACTACAACCCATGACTCAGACTTACAGATTTCAATCCAGTCTTACTTTCAGAAACCCATACACATTTGAACTCTACATCCAAAAATCTACCTTCTACCCTTAAAGCCTCGCTCTATTTATACATTCCCATGGTCCCCGAACCATGGGTAGGTTGACACATTCTAGATTAATTTACAATATTTTAGGGTGAACTACCCTTAGACTTGACATTTTACAATTCGCGCTCTCTGCACTTCGCAGAGCTTTTACCATGCCAATATCTCAAAAATGTGGGCTTTAAGCCCCAAAACTATTACGCGGGGGATCCGCTACCCAACAAGGTGCCAAAATTTTCTCACTGTTCCTTCATAAATTTCCTTATAGGTCTACTAATGGTGTTGGAGCCAAACACCATGACCCTAAATTAGTGCACTATAGATCATTATGTCTAGGGTTATTTTAGAGGGTGAAATCATTAAGGTTTTGATTTATCTGATATCGAAGGTTAGGGTTATGGAGTTGATCTCCTTAGGACTTGTATTGAACAATATTATGATGACACTATACAAATTAATGGTTATGATCTATCAAGTAAATTGTGGCACCAAGAACAAGAAATTGATCTGCATTTTTTTAAGTATATACTTCTTTATAATTCAAGGTTGATACTTTCCAGGATGATTCCTGAAGTTAGTAGCATATCATTGCCTACTTCTACTACATTTAAAGAAAATAAATCTAGCATTTGTATTTACTTATAATGAGTTAAATTTTCCAATTGGTTCCTTTATTCTTTATGTTGTAGTGTTTTATTCTCAAGGTTGTATGAAAAGAACCCACTTAAGATTGTGGATGACAAACAATCTCAACAATATAAATGGCTACTAAACATTATAGATTTGTTGCAATTGATAGAAAGAAAACTTGCCAAAGTCCATATTTATGCTACAATCAGAGTTAAACAATAAAACGAAAGAGTAATAACTCCAATAATCCAATGGAACCTAGATATGTAAAGAATAATTTTATTATAATAACTGTGAAGAGAACAGATAAATGTTACCAGTCCCTCTCTATGGGTTGGGTTCTTGGCTATCCTCAAACGTCTTCAACTTGTGTAGAGTCTCTCTCCTCTATAATGTGAAAACCCAGTAAAAATATGGGTTGCGATAATGAAAATAATCAGAGTTACAACAATGAGTGCAAGAATGAAAATAATAAAAAGTGAATAATGAATGGAAAACCCTTATTTATAACAAAATATTGAGTTATCCTTGAATAATGAGAAATAATAAAATATTATTGATCCCATTCTTGGAATAACTACTTGGAATATTTTATTATATTTGTTTAGGAGGGAAAAAGTATTTAAACTTTTATTTAGAAATAGTACGTAAATAAATGATTACGCCGTAAGGCGTTTCCCTCTGAAATCAACTCCCCTTATTGCCTACGTGTCATTTTGTGCACCATACAATTAGATGTTAGACGATTAAACAAATTTCAAGCGTTAGATCAATGGCAAGGGGAAGAGACACGGGCGGAATAGAAAAAAGACTAGGAATGCATGCTGTCAGAACAGCAGTATGTCCTCCCTTCACTCTAGCCCAGTGGCAGAAACTGGAATGCCAGGCGTTGATTTTCCAGTACATGATGGCCTGTGTCCCCGTGCCGACTAAACTGTAAATTTAACGTGCCGACTAAACTGTAAATTTAATTTCTTGTTAATCTTATTACTTTTGACCTAATCCAGGGTATCTGTGCCGACAGTTAAGTTTATAAGAATGGTGGAAGCACAAAAGTAATTCCTCACAAGGTGGTGAAGAGGAAGCTCGGTGCATTCACTTTGCTACGCTTCATCTCGCCTGCCTGTGTTCCATTCCCACTCCCTACACTTTTTGTTTTGTCTCTCCATTTTCATCAGAGATTCATTGTCTTGTGTCTCGTTTTCATCATGGCGAGGCGGCTTCTATCTGCGCACACATTATCTTCTCTGCTCTTTGACATCAGAATTTCTCATGCTCAGTATGCACTTTTCCATATTCTTTCCAGGAGTCACCAAAATGAAGTCTATATTTTTTCCATTAAAATTTTGTTGGGTGAAATTAGGGCCAGTAGCACTATGGTTTTGTATTCTACACCGCCACAGAGAAATGGGCCTTAGATGTTGTTTGTTCTTTGTTTTCTTCAAGCAATACACAGTAGCGGCGGCCGAAGCGATGAGATCAAGCGGAGCGGCGGGGCGGGAATTTCCAGAGGTTAGCAAGGCAGGCAGAGGTGGAGGAAATAACAAGGGAACGATGTTCTGGATGAGGGATCCGGCCACGAGGAACTGGATTCCGGAGGATCACTTCGGTGAGACCGACACTGCAGAGCTTAGGCAGAAGCTGCTCTCCTCCAGAAAATAAGAAAATAGAAGAATAGTTTAGTATTAACATCAGGGATTCCCTTGCCGAAGACAGGGGGATGTAGGATGGGGCAAGGGACATCTTCTGAGATTTCTTGCACTGTTCCTCACTGTTCATGTGACTGTACACGGTTTCCAGATAAACTAAAATATATATATTATATTTCTGATCTGAAGTTGTTCTCCAGTACCATTATTTTAAGCAAACGAATAATTGTTAGTGCTTCTTTGCCCGCACTGTCACTGATCCATTTTACGCCAGATTGACAGATGGATGCTTTTAAGTAATGAGGTTAGGATGAAATGGATCTTTGAATTTGACATACTGGTTTATTATTATTTTTTTTATATTTTTAGTATAATAATTTTATTTAATCTTTGAGAGTTGAGATTTGTTGTTTGAAACTGTCTGAGAGTTGAGATTTGCTATTTGAAACTGTCTGATATGAGTTATGTAGTATGTAGAAGTGTTTTGTCTTTTCAATTCTTCCATATTTTTTTTATATGAATTGTGGAAGTTTTTTCTGTCTTTTGGGCGGATATTTTACTCATTTTCAAGAACTAGATAACTGGATATATTGAAGGATGCAAATAACGATGGACAGTATTTCTATCCAAGACTTTTCTGTGAAGACTTTTCTACCCGGGGTACATATGGATGCAAATAACGGTGGACAATATTTCTATCCAAGACTTTTCTATCCCAGGAACATAATTTTCTATAATGAGATCCTCATTTAGTGTGTTTTTTCTTTTTTCCACAACTTTTAACTCCTATGATTGATTTTTGATTGATTTTTGATCTTTAAGTATCTTGGCATATGGGACTGCCAAGTGAACTATCACTTTGTGCATAGAAGATTATAATAATATCTCTCTATACGTCCTATCCTTTCATGATCTGATATGAATACATAAAACCTGTTCTTGATTGATTTTTGATCTTTAAGTATCTTGGCATATGGGACCGCCAACTGAACTGTCACTTTGCACATAGAAGCTTATAATAATATCTCTCTATACGTCCTATCCTTTCATGATCTGATATGACTTCATAAAACCTGTTCTCTCCATGTGCTTATGATCCACTATACTAAGCCATAATTCATGGTCACCATATGAAATCTCATATGCGGTATATTTCTTATAGTAATATCTCTTTCATATGCGGTATATTGCTTATAGTAATATCTCTCTATACGTCCAATCCTTTCATGATCTGATATGACTTCATAAAACCTGTTCTCTCCATGTGCTTATGATCCACTATAGTAAGCCATAATTCCATATGAAATTCGGTATATTTGGATGAATGCATATAATATAATCATGAAGCTTTTTTTTCGTACGGAAAAAATAGATATATTGAAGATCCGACAGATAAAATTTCCACACAATTCATGACCGAAAATTTTAAACAATCTTTTCTGTTAAATAGAATTTAGTTTAATCAATGTAAGCAGGGTTTTTATGGTATGCAAAATGATACAGGAGTCTCACTGGTTCACGGGGAATCCTCACAACCAAAAACAAAATCTATTTCCAGTTAAGATATTGATAGATTCTTCACTGATCTTAACTGAGCTCAGAATTTGTTTGTGATCAAGGATGTAAGTTATAGAGACAATACCATGTAATAGAATTCTGGTTTTGTAAAACACTTCCAGGGCCTTGCATCACATTTTTGAATTGGATTACATTCTGTCAACAATTGTGATTTGTAAACTTTACTGTTCGGTTGACAATCCACATGTCTGATAATCATTACCATGGAGGAAGATAAATGGTCCAGGATTCATGCCGAGACCTCTCAAGGGAATAATATCAACTCCAACACTTTGTGTTACTGATAGTCACTAGACTCTGATAACCATTACCTTGGAAAAAGAGAAAAAGTCTAGGATTCATGTTGGGACCTCACAAAGGAATAAGTCATTGAAGTGGAGGTTGGATTCACAATCACCGCATGGTACCTTTGTAAACAATGCCTAAGTTAATTTGGGCTGCCAGGATTTGTAATACATTTTTATTTGGGAATTGAAATGGGTCAACATGGAATCAAAGTCTGAATCACTGATTCACATTTGTTGGAGAATGATAATATAGAAGTCAAACTGCCAACCACCACTGGAGGCTCATAAACAGCATCGAAGGTGTTTTGTCTAGAGGATTAATAGAAGTCAAACTGCCAACCAACCCACTATAAAATGGGAAGGGCTGGAACTTTGATCACTTGCCTTCATCTATATATGGCTTAAGCTTAATCATATATTGTTTGTTGTATATTAAGCACAGAACATGTTCTCACCCCAGTTTGGGCATAAGAAAAGACAGTTTTAAACCCTCTAGATATGAGCAGGCCCTGAAGTTTGGCAGGCTCAAGATCTTACATATATCAGGGTCCAACTAGATAGATATGGGAGATTGTGTAATTTGTTCCCTTATAAAATATTTTTAGAAAATGTAAACGTGATACCTTTCATTTTTAGTTGTAAAATTTGTAGATTCCTGATATT
>APFE031266678.1:10120-22859 GCA_000404065.3 Pinus taeda | reverse complement strand
TTTTTGGAGAAGTAAGAAAAAAATACCGCATTTCAATAAAATCATTAATACCCTACTGGCGTAAAATTAGTCACCAATGCGCTGAAAATTAACGCAATCGCACAAAATTAATCAAAAGCATTATCAACGCAATCACATAAAATTAATAAAAAAAATCTCATAAATCTGTGGAGATCTTCCCATTGGATAATTTCTAAAAAAGAAGATCCCATTCCGATAAATTAAATCTTCTCGTTTGTTAAAATAATTTCATTTCTTTTTTTCTTGAATAAATGAAACATCATTTAAACAAGGATGTTGAATACCAATCTTCATGTCAAATTAAAAAAAAAATTACAAATTTTGATCAAAGTAATCACAAAGTATTGGTTTCACAAGAGCGCACTAGCATAAAATTAATGAAAAGGCAATCTCTCCACCTGTGACTAAACGAGAGTATCTTTTAAACATTGAAGTCAATATGACCTAAATAAATTTAAAAGATCTAATACTCCGTAAAATAAATAGAAAAGGTCGTAATTCTAGTTAAAAAACTCATTGCCACTGACCACAATTTTTAAATTTAAAATACGATACTTAAAGTAAAAATAATTTAAATTAATTTCAAAGTGTATTTTAGTAAATTTCTATGTTTTTTTTTATATTTTGTGAGAGCAACATTAATTGTACAAATAACTTGTTTCATTTTCATTAAGATAGCATATGAATATATACAAGGAGAGGGAGACTATTGGGTTTCATATCGCAATGTCTCTTCCTCTTCCAACTTCTCTTATTTTTCTATTTACAATAAGATTCCTAATCCTAAATATTAGATATTCAACATTCCCTCCCTTAATCTGAAGTGGTATTGGTGAGTCCAAATATCATTCAAAATATTTCAAAATTTTCCATTCCAATTGCTTTGGTGAAGATGTCTACACTCTGCTCAAACGGGAACAATGTCGTAGGTGGATTTTTATGGCCTCAACGTGATGTCGAATCAGATGGTATTTTGTATTGATATGCTTTTTCGATCATGGAACTTTAGGTTCTTGGCCAATTTTATTGTAAAAGTGTTGTCAATCAAAAGAGGAGTTGAATGTATTTGTTTCTCCTTCAAATATTCTAGAATTTTCCTGGGCTACACAATTTCCTTCGTAGCTTCAGCTGTTGCCACATATTTTGCTTCATTTGTGGAATCCATTGGAACTGATTGTTTTTGTCACCTTCAAAAGATAGCTCTTGATCCAAGACTCATAACATAACATGAACTAAATAATTCAATTTCTTTATCTCCTTCCAAATCTGAATCAGAGTATCCAATCAAGCTAAAGTCATCCACCTATGTATACTTGAGTTTGTTATCACTCGGAATTTTCTCTAGAAGTTATAAGAAGAAAGAAAATGACCAAGGTAACCACAAACCAACTTTTAGGCTTAGGCTCTAGCCAACCTAAGTCCAGAGAGGGCTCTCTCTATATGATTTAGCATTTTTATGTTGGGATATTAGGCTAGTTCTGAAAGGTTCAGGGGGTTTTTTATTTCTATTGAAGATTGGGTGGTGGGGATCTTTAAACAGATGGATAGAAGGATGTCTCTAGACCATTAGGCATATGGAGTCAAAAGAAGGGTAGCAGGACTGGATCAACTCACTAAAGGGAATGTCCAAAGGGAAAGATAGCAGAGTAGAGTGCAGGTATTTAGGCCAGAGGGGTGGAAATGGTTTTAACCAGGGTGAGAGAGCAATTAAGAATTCTCAGACTGGGATTGAAACGAAGAACAGGGGGGAAAACGGAAACAAAGGTCAATTAAGACTCCTTTGCTATATATTAAAAGAAACAACCTAAACTAGGGAGCAATTAAGAATTCCTTAACTTAGATTATTTGTAGAAAACATAGATTTTCCTAATTGTTATAGAAGAGTGTAATTAAACAAATTCTAATATAATACTTCCAGTTATGGCATCCAAATTTAGATCAATAGTATGGAAACTTTAAGAGATAACAAAAATGAGAGAAAATACTTGTCTACACTTCGCTCTGCACATCAATCCTTTGAAATATCTTGTCTTTATTCATCAATCCAGCTTGCTGGCTCAGTGAATGCTCCAATAGCTTTTATAGTCTTTCAATCAAGCAGTCTATAGAAATGTCTAAGAATCCACCCTACATACTTCAATTTGTGAAGTATTTATACTAAGGTGTTATTACAAATATCTCAAACTAACTTGAGATTTAATCTAGGAAATATAAAATATCTTCTCGCAGGAAGATAAAGGCAACTAATGAACTATTTCATGCTATCCCTTTTATTGTGGTACTGTTGGCTTTTATGGTTTTCTTTTAGCTCTTTATGCTCTTGCTGTTTGAATCATTTACGCTGGAGGTTGTATTTACTTATGTCTTTCATCTGATACTCTCTGTCATTGATACTCTTTCACTCTGATGACCTGTCTTTATCCTTTCTGTGTTTCATCCTTACACTGTTACACTTCACCTTTGTCTCTGTATTTCAACAATAAATTCTTATGTTTTTTATGTGTATCAGTAATCGGAAGTGGATTTTGATCAAGTTTCCATGTGTTTTATTCATCTACTTCTCTGGTGTAGTTACTCTGTTCTGAACTGTCACTGCTCTGTTCCTTGTCTTCTTCTTGGCTTTGTGTATGATCGTCTTCATTTTTTTTCTCTTTGTGTATAAGTCTTCCTCATTTGAATTGGTCTTTTAACTGGTTTCTGGTCCAAGTCATGGAGTAAACAGGTTCTTTGACTAGTATCGAAATTGTTTATCCAAGCTCTGATCATAGTCTGATAACTTGAAAAATTCAATAATATTTTAAGAAAAAAATTGTCTACATGAAGGGCACTTGATGGCTCTATTTGCAATGGGATGCCTGGAAAAGGTCTCAGGGCAACATTTTGGACAAAATTGGAGGGGAAATCACATTGCAAAGGCACAGGGTGGCATTGGAGGGTTTCATACGTATACACTGTAAAATGGGCGAAAGGTGAGAAAACCTAGGTTCTTGGGTTTTAAATCTTTAACGAGCAGACTTTTGAAAAAAGGTGTGAAATTCATATTAACAGAGGATGGGTAGTTTATCGGATCGGCGGGGAGGTGGTATTGAGGAGTCATCGCACCACTTTTAGGCGTGGGTAGTTTTAGAGAGGGGTCACCAAATCTGTGTTAGGGCATCACACGTAGCCATCATGGATCGGGGGGAAACTACCTTATCGGGTGGGTAAAGGCAATCTATCGGGCTCGGCCGATATGGCTTTGGGCCGTTGGATCTGCAGGATTGCGATTGGATGGTAGTCGGGTGGGAGAGCTATGCAGGGGGAAATAAACAGGGATTGAAGAGGGGCCCAGGGTTTAATCATGACAGTTTGGGGATTAGTTCAGGCTTAAACCCTGGGTTAAGTGATCGGGTTGGTCTTAATGAAGGATTAGGGAGTCGGGTGAGGTTTTACTTGCGGGATTAACTTATTTTTATCGGGGTAAGGTAAACCAAGTAGATTTATAGCAAGATATGGGTAGTTTATATTAGTTTTTATTAAAACTAAGGGGTTGGGGTATTTTATATAGGGTTTTAATTATTTACGGGAAAAGGGTTATAATGGGTTTATATAATAAAGTTAGTTAATTAATATGAAAGTGATGGCGGAGTGGGTTTTCCAAAGTAAAAAGGGGTAAAGTGTATATGATTGTGCATTTTGATTTATACTTAGGAAAGAAGGCTTTTTTTGTGCGTTTTTTGTGTGAAAGAGAATTGCATGGGGGGGAAATGTGTTTATGAAGGGGATTCTAGCACTTGAGTCCATAAGTCATTAAGCTGAGGGTCCGGTCCCTCCAAAAGTCAGAAAAATGCTCTGAGCCTCTTTGACTTGTAGGGTTAAAAGTACCTAGAACATATTTGTAGATAGGAAATTAGTAAGTAAAGGGGAAAAGTGAATGAGCGGAAGTTAATCACATGAACTTGTAAATCTTTTCCTTTGCCTTCATAGTTGACCATACATGTTGAAAGATGTGTATAAACATGATGCATGTTCGTTGATCTAAGTAACTTTGTAGTTCAGTAACCTTTCTTCTACTTACCTTTTTCTTATCTCTAACATATTTTCTTCATTTCTTAGGGTGCATTTAGGCTAGCAAACCCTTATTCATCTATTTTTCTTTCATAAAGGAAACTCTCTAATTCTAACCCTATATCATCGAAGGGCTCATATTAGGCTTATGAGCTTCTTTTATTTTCTCTACCTAACTATGATCTGCCAAGATTAAACTGTTTGGTCAAATTTTAATTCTCTAATCTATAAACATAAAATTCAAATCATGGAATAACCAAGATTAAACAGTTTGATTACCATGGATTGTGGCATGAATAACAAGTTGCACACAATCATTATTATGCATAAAAGTAAATAGTAGTGGCATTTAGACTTGCAAACTTTCATGGTCTTTTTGTTTTTGGGGTTCATATTCTTTCATTTTTTTGACCTTCTCTTATTCTTTTTGTCTTTTGATTTATCTTTTAGGACATACCCACTTTACATTTTTTATTTTTTATAATATGGAAAACATTTGCAGAAATCAAAGGTATGTACAATATTACAAGGCTTAACCTTAGACATTCAAAATTATGACTCCTATTGGTATAGGAACCTAACAGTGGCTCCACTTGGGGATGAAATTTCCTTGTGAAATGTCAAGAACTTTTAGAGATCAGTAGCCTTTGAATTGTTGTTGATGTTTCCTTGCAAAATGTCCTTCTATGAATCTACATTATTGATACTTATGATAGTGGATATTTTCAAGCTGAGGGCCTTCCCTTCGGGCTTCAACTTCAAAGATCATTATCCAATCCAAACTAGACTTTTGAAAATAGAATATATACAAATGAAAATTAGTAATTAGGTTCAATGTAGTGTTTCAGCATTCGACCATTCATTGGCCCACCTTTTTCATATGTACCATCAACTTCTCTTAAAGAGAAAGCATTACTTCCTCTATAAGCATAAATGATATAGGGATCTTTCCATAGGATATCAAATTTTCCATGTTTTCCTTTATCTTCCCTTCTTGAGTCTCACTTTAACACTTTGTCACCAATGTAGAAATCTTCAGCCTTGATTCTCTTATCAAAAATCTTCTTTATCTTTTCTTGCACAACTTGAGACTTGACATAAACCTCTTCTCTTGTTTGTTGTAGATGTATAGTTTGGTTGATTCTTCTTTGGATACTATTTGGTTCAACCTGTATTTCTTGAAGTATCTTTATTACTGACACTCCCAAAGAGGATGGAAAGACCACTTCCATTCCATAAACTAGTTGATGGGGAGAAGTACCAATTGATTTCTTTGTAGTCAATATGTCTACCCATAAGGCATTGACTAGATTTTTATTCCATGTTTTCTTATTGTCCTGTAGTAACTTCTTGATGATATTTACTAGGCTTTCGTTTGAGGATTTAGCCAGTCCATTAACTTGAGGGTAATATGTCATGGAATGGACAAGGGTGATATGGTATTTATTACATAAATCTATCATTCTTTTGGATTTAAAGGTTACTGCATTATCAGTAATGAGCTTAGTTGGACATCGAAATCTTGATAGTATATTGGTTTCAAGGAAAGTTATGATAACAGTATCTGTGGCTTGCCTTGAAGGTCTGGCTTCTATCCATTTTGTAAAGTAGCCAGTGGCAGTAAGGATCTATTTGTGTTGGGTAGAAGAGGGTGGGTGAATTTCACCAATGAATTCTAGACTGTTGGCATTATGATGCATGTTTTGTACTTGATGGCAACCCACTCATCTCAAATGATAAATTATAGTGCAGCAAAGTTCACGCACTTTCATGCAGAGAAAATTTCCTTTCATGCAGAGAAAATTTCACGCACTTTCATGTAGAGAAAAGTTCCTTTCATACAGAGAAAAGTTCACGCACTTTCATGCAGAGAAAAGTTCATGCACTTTCATGAAGAGAAAAGTTTCTTTCATGCAGAGAAAAGTTCACGCACTTTCATGCAGAGAAAAGTTCACACACTTTCATGCAGAGAAAAGCACACGCACATGGGAAATCTTATGGTTGGTTCATGGTATTAGTCTGACAGTTTTTGATCCTATGGTTTTGATCTGTGGTATTGCATCCAAAAGAGTTGAACCCAATTATTGGGTCCGTGGTATTGTTTTGTGATGGTTTTGGACCATGGTATTGAGTAAGGCCTAAGACTATAAAGGGAGAAGAAGATCATTAGGCAAAGGTATGGAAAAATACTTGAATATCTGATGTAGTATGAGATTTAGTATGCAGGATATGGGTTATGATGCATTGCCTGATCTGAGCTAAGAAGGGATCTCACCGGTTGATGGAGAACAAGATCTAAGGATAGATCGGGATCAAATGGTTTGAAATGAATCATGTTTATATGGTTTGATCATGGATAGACTAGATCTGAATTATTGATGCATGTTTTATTGTACGCATGTTATGATCTGGGTATGACTGATGTCTGAAACAGCCCCAAAGTCATGATTGAATATGTATAGATCTGTAGATGGGTTGGCTTTGGCGAAAGCATGTATATACATGGGTTTGATTCATCGTAGTAGCGTATACATAATGAAGTATGATGTTTGAAGTTGCAGTTGGGTTTGATTGTTATTGCAGAGTTTTGTAGTCTGCTCTGTGTTCTGGTGACTGTGTTGTTGACAGGGTTTCAGTGTTTCAGTGATTCAAAAATTGATGATGCTAGTATTGATTGTTTTGTGCTTCAATGATATTGATGAGTCCAGTATGAAAATTGGATGAAACGTGGCCTTCAGATTATGATGTTGTGTTCCATGAGTATCTAGTATGAAAATTTATGAAACGTGGTACTTGGAGGAATAAAGAGAAGGTTGTTGCCTTCTGTAGGTTGGCACCTATGTACTAGTACATCAGCTAGTACAAGAGCTAAAGGGGTGGTAGCTCCCTTCTAGTAGCAGCTAGAGAACGAGTAAAGGTTGGAGCATTTCAGTAGGCCAGGACCTACGTACTAGTAAGTAGATCGGCTAGTACAAGAGCTAAGGGGGTTGTAGCTCCCTTCGAGGAGAGTCTAGAGAACGAGAGAAGGTTGTAGCCTTTTGCAGGTAGAAGCCCGCGTACTGGTATAAGACTGCACCAGTACAGAACTATTGTAAAAGAAGTTTCTTATTAAAAGAAGATAGAGATGACTTGCAGCAGGTGGTTTTCACCCACATTGGGTTTCCACCTTATATCATGGTGTTTATGTGTGCTTCTTGTGTGTGATGATCTGTTCTGTTTTACTGCACCTGCTTACTATACATATGGTCAAAGAAGTTCTGACGCACTAATTAAAGATCAAAATTTAATGGATTAATTTAATCATAAGTATTCTGGATATACGCTAGTTTCATTAGACACAGTTGCGTATACACGCGGGTTCCCTTAATTGAAGTAGCGTATATGTATCTAAGTATGGAAATGAAAAAGTTTTATTGATTTGATAATACGGATTCACCCCCCCCCCTCTCAGTATTATTTCCAACAATTGGTATCAGAGCAGGTCCTTTGGTAGAAGCATGATCGCTTGAAGGAGATCCGTGGAACAATGGGAAAGAAGATTAAGAAGAAAGCACCTAAGAAGAAGAAGACATCTCAGAAGAACTATGACAATGGGAGTATCGATTGGGGAATATGTAGAAGAAGCACTTTAGATTCAGAATCATTTCAGAATGAAGATGAACAAGAACTATCAGGTATGAATTTGTTATCCTCAAGTGATCCTGTTATCTATCCATTTGAAGATGATGAAAGTGATAGTGAAACAACTGAGTGTGCTCTTATGGGTGAGTAAGAAAGATATCAAATAGGGGCAGAATTTAAAAGGCTCACAGACAAAATTAGAGATCAACAAGACCTATTGAACAAAAGGGAATGTGCCTTCAAAGAAGAATCTACCAAACTAAAAGCTCAACTAGAGGAAGGAAACAAGGTAAGGAAGCTATTCAAGGAAAAATGTCAAAAGTTGCAGGATGAAGTGACATCATTTAGAAATGAAGTAAATGAAAGAAGCACAACAATAAAGAAACTCAGAGATAGATCTAGTTACTATGAAAAGCTTGAAGCTACGATCCTCTCGCTAAAGGAAGATCTTGAAGAATAAAAGAAGTAGAATAAAGAACTACACCAAGATCTTGAAAAACAAGAAAACGAAGTTCTTGAACTAAGACATCAGTTGGAAGAAGAAAGAAAAGTTGAAGAAAACATGAAGAAGCAACATCTTGAAAGGGAAGAGCCACTTCAGGTTGAGGTAAATATTCTAAATGATAAATTAGAAGAAAAGGATAAGCTCTTACGATTTCAAGATAGTACTAAGATCTTGGATGATATTCTTAATAGTCAAAGGTCTCTTGCTATCAAAACTGGTCTTGGTTTTCATGGATCTGTTGAAAACGAATCTACTTCACAAAGTAAGACAAGGGAATCTAATGCAAAATCTGAAATGCTCAACAAGGAGATAAGAGGTCAACCCCATCAACAGCCAAGGAAAGAAATTATTCATAGAAAATCTTTTACTCCTCCGATAAATAAGATTGAATGTTATGTATGTCATAATCTTGGACATGTTGCAGCCAGATGCAGAAAAAGAATGGTTCAAGATCATCACCTAGAAAAATCATCACGGTCCAGGTACTTTAATGGATATTGTTTTTCTTGCAATATGTTCGGTCACAAAGCTATTGATTGCTACAGAAGGAATATGAAACATGTAAGATGTTATGCATGCAACAAGCTTGGACATATAACCAAGGAATGCAGGAACAAAATACGGGCACCACACCGAAAGGAGAAAACATCATCACACTTGAAGATATGGAAGAAGAAGGAAGTCCAGTCAGGAAGATGTGGCACAACACCATATATAGACATAACAAACTTAGGGGGAACTGAAAGTGTAAAACTTCAGTGTCCTAAATCTCATACACAAGTTGCATAAAAGGAAGTCACGTATATACACGAGTTACGCACTGCACATTAACGTATATGTCAGTCTGAGGAAAAGAAGTAGGGATAGGCTCAGAAAAATGGTCTGATATGATTCAGTCCATTATTTGTTCTGTTTGATAATGGTTACATTCTGCTGATGATGTGAGGAAATGTCTTGATACTTGTATGATGTTTAGAAGTGTTTTTGATCCTAACTTGATGATGATAATGCCTTGATACTTCCTATTGATATATGCATGATCAGGTCTGATAATAAACAAGATGGCACAGGTTCAGGGGGAGCAGATAATCATCTAATGCTGCATTGTTGGCATTATGGTTAGTAGTCCTTGGTAATGATGCTTATACAGCTAAGTGATATATCTTGCTATGGTTATGAGTTGTCCATGACAAAATCTCATATGTTTCTTGGGGTTACATAGTTGATGTTCAGATCAAATTTGTGGTTGATTCTCTGATAATGCATATATGGTGCTTACATGGTGATCTTCATAAGGATAAGGAGAAGTAAAAAGTTTGTATACAAATCTTCATTACTTGATGATGAGTCTATCATATGCTGCTGTCGTCATATGCATAAAGATCATATAATATAGTTGATGCAAGTCTCCTATAGTTCTTGGCTCTCATGTGGATGAGGATTGCTGCGGTTGATGATCTTGAGCTAAAGATACATAGTACTATATACAGTATGCTGGATACATGAATGATTACTCAAAATGGCATTGTTGGAGACATGATGATGATAAAATGACAGATTGATACTTACATATGTTGATTGATACAGATGTCCCCGAATGATGATACATGGATGATATATAAGATCATGCAGATCTTGATGTTGATGAGATGGCTATGATGTCTTTCAAGAGGATGAGTTGATATCTATATGCAGACATACCTTGCTACAGGACATTTACAGGTTGCTGATCTGGAAATGGTTGTACGCGAGTTTTATGAAGAACATCCGCATATATACGCAGGTGTATGTGGATGTAGTCGCGTATATGGTGTTTTTGAAGGAAACCAGTGGGGACAGACTCTGGTTGAAGGAAGTCTGATATGGGTCTGACAGAGACCATCTGAAATAGGTTCAGGGGGAGCATATAAACTTTTGATAAAGCATTGTTGGCGTTATCTTAGAAGCTTTTGGTTCAAGTACTCAGCTGTTGTTGATTTGAAGTGGAAAAAATGCAGAGGGAGAACAGAAGGAGAACATGGTTTCTGATTTGAATAGTGATTGACAGATGCTGCTGATTTAGTTATTGATGAGTTTCATAGTCTTGCTCTAGATATTTTGTCTCTATGTCATATATGTCTTTTGTTATCAAGGTCATGTAATGGCCTATTTTGGTTTCCCCACTATGCGTGGGATGAATGATGTAATGTACTTGTTTATCATGAGTAAATTATTTTAGATTGCAGATTACTGTGGTGTGATTTTTAAATGGAGTTTGGATTTTCCACAGTGTTCATGTTTTTTGGTCGACGTTTCGAGTCTGAAACTAGACTCATCATCAGGACAAATTGTCCTGATGATGAGTCTAGTTTCAGAATCGAAACGTCGACCAAAAAAAATGAACATGAGTAAATTTCTGGTGTAAGCCCACTTGTTTGGGTGGATGAGTCAATATTTGTATATCCTCAATTGGTTGAGAGATGGATGTATGTATGAGTCTTTGGTGATAGGAAGGTCATTTATGATAGAGTCCCGTTCTTCTTATAGAACATCTTTTTGCAGATCTTTCCTACAGTTAGGAGAAGCATGAACAGCACACTTCAGCAGTGCAGAGACTCAGCATGTACTCAGGGGGAGCATGGACAGATTGGTACACCTTGGCATATACAAAGGGGGAGCTCATTCAGAAATTTCAGCAGGCACTCAGGGGAAGTATGGACAACATAATGTTTATCAAAGGAAGAGAATATTTTGGTCCTCCCTTTGCCCTTGATGTCAAAGGGGGAGAGTGATTTGGTATTGTTGCCATCAAGTCCAAAGGGGGAGATTGTTGGCATTATGATGCATGTGTTGTACTTGATGGCAACCCACTCATCTCAGATGATAAATTATAGTGCAGCAAAGTTCACGCACTTTCATGCAGAGAAAAGTTCACGCACTTTAATGCAGAGAAAAGTTCCTTTCATACAGAGAAACATTCACGCACTTTCATGCAGAGAAAAGTTCCTTTCATGCAGAGAAAAGTTCACGCACTTTCATGCAGAGAAAAGTTCACGCACTTTCATGAAGAGAAAAGTTCCTTTCATGCAAAAAAAAGTTCACACACTTTCATGCAGAGAAACGTTCACGCACTTTCATGCAGAGAAAAGCACATGCACATGGGAAATCTTATGGTTGGTTCATGGTATTAGTCCGACAATTTTTGATCCTATGGTTTTGGTTCGTGGTATTGCATCCAAAAGAGTTGAACACAAGTATTGGGTCTGTGGTATTGTTTTGTTATGGTTTTGGACCATGGTATTGAGTAAGGCCTAAGACTATAAAAGGAGAAAAAAATCATTAGGCAAACGTATCGAAAAAGACTTGAATATCTGATGTAGTATGAGATCCAGTATGCAGGATATGGGTTATGATGCATTGCTTGATCTGAGCTAAGGAGGGATCTCACCGGTTGATGGAGAACAAGATTTAAGGATATATCGGGATGAAATGGTTTGAAATGAATCATCTTTATATGGTTTGATCATGGATAGACTAGATCTGAATTATTGATGCATGTTTTATTGTACGCATGTTATGATCAGGGTATGCCTGATGTTTGAAACAGCCACAAAGTCATGATTGAATATGTATAGATCTGTACGCGGGTTGGATTTGGCGAAAGCACGTATATACGCGGGTTTGATTCATCGTAGTAGCATATACATAATGAAGTATGATGTTTGAAGTTGCAGTTGGGTTTGATTGTTATTGCAGAGTTCTGTAGTCTGCTCTGTGTTCTGGTGACTGTGTTGTTGACAGGGTTTCAGTGATTCAAAAATTGATGATGTTAGTATTGATTATTTTGTGCTTCAATGATATTGATGGGTCTAGTATGAAAATTGGATGAAACGTGGCCTTCAAATTATGATGTTGTGTTCCATGAGTATCTAGTATGAAAATTTATGAAACGTGGTACCTGGAGGAAGAAAGAGAAGGTTGTTTCCTTCTATAGGTCGGCACCTATGTACTAGTACATCAGCTAGTACAAGAGCTAAGGGGGTGGTAGCTCCCTTCTAGTAGCAGCTGGAGAACGAGTAATGGTTGGAGCATTTCAGTAGGCCAGCACCTACGTACTAGTAAGTAGATCGGCTAGTACAAGAGCTAAGGGGGTTGTAGCTCCCTTCCAGGAGAGTCTGGAGAAAGAGAGAAGGTTGTAGCCTTCTACAGGTAGAATCTTGTGTACTGGTATAAGACTGCACCAGTACAGAACTATTGTAAAAGAAGTTTCTTATTAAAATAAGATAGAGACGACTTGCAGCAGGTGGTTTTCACCCACATTGGGTTTCCACCCACATTGGGTTTCCACCTTATATCATGGTGTTCTTGTGTGCTTCTTGTGTGTGATGATCTATTCTATTTTACTGCACCTGCTTACTATACATATGGTCAAAGAAGTTCTAATGCACTAACTAAAGATCAACATTTAATGGATTAATTGAATCATAAGTATTCTGGATATACGCTAGTTGCATTAGACATAGTTGCGTATACACGCGGGTTCCCTTAATTGAAGTAGCGTATATG
>APFE031266674.1:0-37216 GCA_000404065.3 Pinus taeda | reverse complement strand
TGGTTCACTGACACCCTGGTCAATGGGTGGCGGTTACGTCCACGGAAAAACTTGGGTTGATCGACCCCAAAGGGAATCTAGCCATGCGGCCCACTAGCTAGGCCTAACCCCAAGGGCTTCGGGAAGCATGGACCCTGTGACCGCCCGAATGGCGAGGCACTGATTTTGACCAACTGAGTTAATCCTTGGGGCTTACACACACACACACACACACACACACACACATTTAATTGTATTAAGTAAATATGTATGTTGAGGTTTTCCATTACACCAAAACCTACACGTAATAATAAACTTCCAAACCCTTGCCATTACCATTAGTGAGTGGTTAGTCCCATGTTCCTAAGGTGGTGGTTATTCCACCTAATTGATTCATAATGAGGTTAGTGTGACAATCACTCCATCATCCCCCCTCAAATGCAACTCGAGGAATTGAACCTCTTCCATGGCTCCTATACCATGTCGGGGTTTTCTGAAACACCAAAAAAAAAGGCAATAGTAAAACTTAAAAACCTAACCATTACGTTGAGTGGGTGATTAGTCCCATGTTCCCATTGTGGCACTTAGTTCTCCTACCCCCAACCTTACCACTACCTTGAGTGGGAAATTAATCCCATGTTTATAGGTGTGGTGAAGTAAAATTATAATTGCGGACATGAACGAATTCCTCTAGCCCGATAATGGGTCTAGCCACAACATATACATTCTATGGAAGATTTCCTTATATTAGAATCAATCAAGAGGGCCTACCTCTTGGATGCTTATCCTGCTTAATGATGTCCCTGCTTGTTCACTCCAGCTATCTCTCGCTTCCTTCGTCAAGCTCCTAAAGCAAGTATACGATAACAACACACAAACATAATAATAGACAAATTGTAATTAAACCTACTTAACAAGTCAAGAAACATTAAGCCATGAATATATAATATCACAAAACATGTAGGAAATCTATCGATAGTTGCATATATTATATCAAAGATAGATTACAACCATTTGTCTTGACGTTGCAGTCCTCCTCTGACAAGACCAGGTTCCCACACACCTCTACTAGCATTCCATGATGGCCTCAATCAACAATAGTTTTAAAGCTCTTCCCGTTAGGCTTCACTCCAAACCAAAACACACTTCTCCCTCGCACAACTAGATAGTTACAACTAGTAATAGCTTGCTTGTCTACTCAAACCAAAATTCTGCCACTATAACACCAGGACTAGCTTGTGTTTAGGAAGAAGGGAGGTTTATATAGGAAATATGAATGGGAGATGGATCCTCTTCTCATGGAAGAAGGACTTATCCCTTGAGGTATTTCCATCATTATAGGGGATTATCCCTTAATTAAGGAGATTATTCCTTAATTGAGGAGACAAAGGGATTATGACTGTATACCATGCATCACTCTGTAGTGATATGGCCGATAACCACTTTTCCCATCTCATTGGACAAATGAGAGGTACTTCCCAAGAGTCTCAGACAGTAAGGGTATGATGTATGTTGGGGCAATCATAGGAGAAGGTGAACCACTCATCCTACTCATAGGAGAAGATGAACCACTCATCCTACTCATAGGAGAAGATGAACCACTCATCCTATGCATATGACATCAACCATAGGGGAAGGTGAACCACTCACCCTATTCTCAAATATTTTCCTCCATAGGGGAAGGTGGAACACTCACCTTGTGCTCAATCATATTGGGGTATATATACTGCATAAGGGAAGTTGAACCACTCACCTTGTGCTCATATAGCTCAAAGAAGTACCACAGGCCCCTAGGAGCTCCCAAAGCTCAATGTCCAACTCAAGAGTGACCCTCATGGGAGGGCCTTTCCACGAATCCAAATCTCTCTAAGAAGGGTAAGAACTTGGCCTTCCCCAAGGGCTTTGTGAGAATGTCAGCAACTTGTTCATGAGTCCTGATGTGATGGAGCCTTATTGCTACCCATTGTATTATATCCTGGATAAAGTGGTACCTGATATCAATATGCTATGAGTGATCGTGGAACATGGGATTCTATGAAAGGTGAATCCCACTTTTGGTTATTGCAATAAATGACAGTGGTATCCAAAACATGCTCAAATGACTCACAAAAGAGATTCCTCAACCAAAACCTTCCTTGTAATCTTAGGAAGACCGTCTTAGTTCATTATCCCTGAAGCAGACCCCTTTCTGCCTAAGTTTCTAGGTCGTCAAGGTCAGAAGTTATCCCTCCCACGAAGTTGGTTGAGTTAACATTAGCCCTAGTGGAGTTTTCGCTCTGTCCCTATGTTGCACCCGCGTCGAGCCGGATTTGGCAAGTTTTTTAAACAACTCGTCGAAACTTCAAGATGAAATTGCTTCATGGGCGGTCCTAGGGCTAACTGGTGGGTCAGTTGAGCTCGCCTCTCTCCTCTGGGATAGTTGTTCCACCTTTTGTGCAACCTCCCTAAGAGATAAGCTCGTCGTCCCATCTCTTATGGAACCTTTCCCTTCTATAAATGTCTCCTCCATGAATGAGATCAGTTAGCTTGGAGCAAGCTTGGAGGTAGCTTGGATGTAACTAGATAATAGCTAGATGTAAGTTGATATTTTCAGGTTTCTAAGAGTGGAGTAGAGGTAGAGAGTGTTATTGGAGTGTGGAAGTAGCCTCATGTGTATTTTGGCTTGATATTGTTTGAGGAGAGTTGATTTGAAAACTTTCTAGCATCAACCTTTCAAACTGAAGAGACAGTCATTTGTTCCCTTGGGAGATGGTTCACAAGTAAATGCTTACAGAGACATACCGATGGAAACCTTCGAGGAGACTTATGACATGAAGGTTCGGTTGTAAGTTTTACTTTGATTTATATTAATACAAATCAATAGCTTGTTTCCTGTATCGCATGTTGAAATTGCATGTCGATAGCTTGCGGTTCCTTGACTCTTCAAGTAGATTGTTTAGTTGTTTCCTATTACATTCGTGGTGTTTCTCTACATGTTGTTTTTAGGTACAAGTGATTAGAAGAACAAGAGCTAGAATGACAGGACGAGCACTTCATCGAACATCGATCTCAAGGTAGGCCTTCATAACACCATCTTTCTAAGGAAATTTTCTTTGGTATTGTCTTTGTGGTGACTAGACCCACTCTAGGGCTAGAGGGGTTGCCTCTATCCGTAGAGGGAACTTGCCTGTGTCACACCTACCACCCCTTAAAATTTAATTTAATTATTATAATAAACTATTATAATAATACATAATATTGTAATTAGATTAAAAACGAAAAATAAAATAGCATACATAGAACAATTTCCAATTTCCCTTAAGAAAGATATTATACATTTTTTAACTATATATGTAAAATATTTAAATAAAAAATGTTTTATTTATATTGAACTATGTTTGTGATTGATGGCATACATATTCATTGTAAACACAAACATGAAATAAAACTCAAACATCAAGCATTACCATACATAATCACAAACATAGTACAAAAATGCCATCAATCACAAAATAACATGAATACAAAAACAAGAGTTGTTTTAATGCATTTAAAAATTACATACTAAAAACTAAGAAGTGGAAAAGGAGAGAGAATGCACAAGTCTTTAAGAATAGCCATAGTTAATTTTCAAGGGCATTGAGAAGGGGCTTTTTAGCCTCTTCAAACAAAAAATAATTTTTTTATTATGAGATCTTCAAGAGTAATTACATAATGAATAAATAAATGCTAATTTCTGTCATGGACATGGGGGACATGTAAATGCTTTGTCCATACATATATATTCCAGTCATTCTCTGCAAAAATAATATCTCTTAAAAGTGAGTGACAATAAAAAAAACACATAATCTATTCTTACCTCACAAAACTATCCTTTTTCTTTTTCATTTTCTATTTCTAAATTTAATATTTATTTATGATTTATCTAACAAAAACTTTGAAAAAAACAAAGAAAAACATAATTGACACCTACGTATCCTAAAGCCCATCAATCAGGGAAGGAGCAGCATCCTAAATCCCATCAATCATTTGGCTGCTCCCTGCATCCATTCTTGTGGAGAAGCTGAAAATAAACCTACAACAATCAAATCAAATTGATAAAGTTCACTGGGGTGGGGTTATCCCATTTTTAAAGTATAACATGATGAAAAATAAGAAAATATACCCATATTTGCATGATAGATGACTAGATCGAGTGGACTGCGGCTGGGAAGGATATGAACAACACACAGTGGTTAGGTCAGACATTTTGATTTGTGATTCCCATAAAATCAGATGAAGTTGTTGCTCGCTCGCTCGCTGACATGCCTTTTCCTTGGAGCTTTTTGTACGGAATTTGTTCCATGCACAGGGTTAGGGTCGGTCCCACTAGAGTACAGGTAGGGCATAGGGCATATATATATGTATATATAAATATGGGATGGGGATACCGACACGGGCTCCACCCTCCACTCCGCACTACTCATCTGCTCCATGTAACACTCCACATCTTCTCATCTTCTCCATATAACACTCCATGCTGCTCATCTTCTCCATATACGGGAGAAACCGTCCTTCCAAGTCATCCCTTCATAACACTCAGCCCGCTCATCATTTCACTTGAAAAGAGAGAAGGATCTTCATCTCCATCATAAATTCGATTACCTTCTCATTCATTCTCAGCGGAAGAACAGAGCGCAATAATTAAAACCCTCCTACTCAATCCTGGAAAAACAAACCAAAAAACCCTTCATAACACTTAGCCCCTGTGGATCTGATCTCGTCAAAATAAGTGCATTGCTTGAATGTGCGTACTTTGTCAAACATATTGAAAGGAAAGGCTATTGAATCCAACTGTTCTGCCGAATCATTAAATCAAAACCCAATTCGTTTGTGAGAGAAAAACCTGAACAGCTACAAAACAAAACAGTGCATAATTTGAAATCCAACATCTATAGAAAGAGATTTTAGAATGAAAAGATTGGATGAATCTCACCACTATTTTTATACTGTCTTGTCCACCATGCCACATAAAATAATTTTAGCACAGTAGTACAAGTGTAGTTCATGCAATTCTCTGCGTCGCGTCATGTGAAAAAAGAAATTTATTCAGTTGAGATTCCCCTGAAATCTATGCATTCTCTGCATAGTTCATAAATGCTATAACCGCTTAGCTCCCAACATAAGTCATGCAGCTTGTTTTGGTAGTGCAAGCCAAGTTCCATGGCCCTATTTAATAAGCACCGTATAGACCTCTGTCTTTGGGTTGTGCAAACCAATTTCCATGGGTATCAGAGAATTGAATTGAATTGAAGTGCAATAGCGGTCATGGGTATCAGAGAATTGTCTTTGAATTGAAGCGCAACAACAAGCATGGGTTTCAGAGAATTGAAGCGCTTCAATTTTCAGCAACACAACAACGGGCAATGATTGAATTGAGCACAGCAAGCATTAACAATTGTGTTAAGAATGACCCACGCTATTTAACAGCTTTAAAAGGGTTTATCCTAAATCAAATCAAATGACCAAAATCAAATTACAGCTTGAAAATGCCCAATCCCAAACCAACAATGTCGTCACTTACTAAGCCAATCTAAATCTGTATCAAGGTTTAAAAAAAAGCAAACCCAATGAAAACAGATCTTACATGTACATAAATTAATCTTTATAAACATTAATAAAATATAATTACAAAATATTTTATTTTAATCATTTATATATATGCATATAAACACATGTAACTATTAAATAATGAATACTGTTATATTATTAAAAAAGTTTTTTAGATCATAAAAAATTGAAGATTTTTTTATAAAGTAAAATATTTTATATTAAATTTAAATTTAAATATTAAAAATATATAAATATACAATATAATATTTTAATAAAAAACATTTTTTAATATATATAAAATAATTTTCTAATTAGATTCAAATTTTAATTATAATAAATATGTATGGTTTATAACTATATTAAAAACATATAAATATACATTATAATATTTTAATAAAAAAATTAATTTTTTAATAATATACATAAAATAATTTTCAAACTAAATTCAAATTCAAATTATAATTATAATAAATATGCATAGTTTTATTTATATTTAGATAAATAATAAATATTTTATTTTTCCCTTAGTTAACTTTAGTTGATATAGGTTAGTTCAATCTAGTTGGCATTCATTCATAAAGCCTTGAAGTGTATTAAAAAAACAGACCACATTTATTCTAATATAGATAATATTGATTAAATCATATTTGTTTAATTAGCATTTTTTAGAAATCATATAATATAATATTTTATTAATATTGGATTTAAATTAAATTTTAATTATTATATAAAAAACATTATAATAAATAAATATAAAATTTTAATAATATGTAAATATATTTTTTCATATATACAATGTTTTATATTTCATGTGAAGAATACATTGTCAACATTGTCGACATCCATCATGCATTTACAAGAATTGAAACTAAGTAGGGTGGATTCAATTTCTTCCTCCGAACCATCCAAAATAACTCTATTTAACAATAATATTAAAATTTTAAGCATTATACAATTGTAAATATTTTTTTAACCAATATATATTGAATATTTATTATTATATACATGTTATATATTATTAAATATTTTATTAATATTAAATTAAATCTAATCTAATTTAAACTATTAAATATTGAATTTACAAATAAAATAGAATGATTATATAAATAACAATATTAATAAAAATACAATTAAATAATTATAAAAGTACAAATTTAAATTATATAAAATTAAATCCAAATTATAAATTCATATCAAATCAAATAAAATTATTCAAATAAAACATAGTCATTGTCCCAAAGTGTGTAGAGATAAAAAGAGTGAGGGGAAAGGGGAGAGTATGGGGAGGGGAAAGGGGTTCTAGAGAGAGAGAATGGATGGAAAGGCACGGGTTGTGGAGAGAGAGAGAGTGGGGGAGGGTGTGGAAGGGGGCTAAGTTGGCAGGGAGAGAGTGAGAGAGAGAGAGTGGGGTGGGGTTTGATTTTATGAATTTGAGATATAATGTTATAAATTCATATCATACAAATAAAAAATAATTATTTAAATACAATTATAAAGGATATCATATGATTATATAAATCAAATATAATCATTTCCCCAGAGTGTGTGTAGAGAGAGAGAGTGTGTGTAGAGAGAGAGAGTGTGTGAGTAAGGGGAGGCGAGATGAGGTGTAGAGAGAGAAAGAGAGTACGTGGAAGGGTGCGGGTTGTGGAGAGAGAGAGGGGCATGGAAGCGGGGTGAGTGGGTGTAGAGAGATAGTGTGTGTGTGGAGGGGGTGAGAGCGTGTTGGATGTTAAGAATTTGAGAGATAATATTTGTATGTGCATATTTATAGAAAGAGCTTGTCTTAGCTTCAAGAATTATAAATTCTCTACTAACGAGGCCAACCACGTGAAGGTGGAAGCTCATATGGCCTCCCCCCTCACTTCTAGCCTATTATTACAATATGCTCATCACTCCCCAATCCGCATGTTTTATTTTATTTTAAATTTCATACAAGATGTGAGCCACATTCATTCTAAATGCATAGATATAAAGGAAGCCAAACAATAAATTTAATACAGTATCATCAATGCACATGAAATTTCCATTAATACATGAGTAGATATCAAATTTTGTAAACACGAAAACATTAGGCTCACATTTTTTTATTATTGCAGAAAAATAAGCATCAAATTTGTAATCAGTACAAGCAAATATACTATAAATACACAAACCCCAAAAAAATGTGAAACATACAAACATGACATGCCAAACACAAAAAATGTTGTAAAATTTGCATAAATATACAAATCTATGTGGACAATGAGCAATCCCAATGTTTCATTTTATTTTAAATTACATACAATATGTGAGCCACAATCATTCTACATGCATAGATATAAAGGAAACTCAAACAATAAATTTTATACATAATCATCAATGCACATCAAATTTCCATTAATAAATGAGTAGATATCAAATTTTGTAAACATGAAAACATTAGACATAAAACTTTTGATTACTGTAGAAAAATAACCATCAAATTTGTAATCAATACAAGCAAAGATATTATAGATACACAAACCCCAAAAAATGTTAAACATACAAACATGACATGTCATACACAAAAAATGTTGTAAATGCATGAACATAAAAACCTAGGTGGACAATGAGCAATGACAATGTTTTATTTTATTTTAAATTACATACAACATGTGAGCCACATTCATTCTAAATGCATAGATATAAAGGAAACCCAAACAATAAACTGAATACATTATCATCAATGCACATCAAGTTTCCATTAATACATGAGTAAATATCAAATTTTATAAACATGAAACATTAGGCATACATTTTTTTATTATTGCAAAAATATAAGCATCAAATTTGTAATTAGTACAAGCGAAGATATTATAAATACGCAAACCCTGAGAAATGTGGAACATACGAAGATGACATGTCAAACACAAAAAATGTTGTAAATGCATAAACATACAACCCTGTGCGGATAGTGAGCAATGGCAAAGTAAATTCACACACTTCAAAGTACATATCAACATGTCATGCATAATCATTGTAAATACTATGCAAACCAAACTCAAAACACAAGCATGGTTACAATCATGAATACACATCAAATTTTATAAGCATGCAAACATTAGGCATCATTGAATTGTTTATTACTCATGCAGAAGTGTAAAAGAAAACTCACAAACACTGCACTTCCATTTTCTATCGTCACCCAAATATGTTGCAAATACACAAACATACAAGCATCACGTATCAGTTACACCCTAAAAATGTTGCAACTGCATAAGATACAAGCACATGGAGATACTAAGCATTGGCAAATAAAATTCACACACATTGCAGAGTACATATCAAAATGTCATACACAATCATTGTAAATACACAGGCATACAAATGGAACTAAAACCACAAACATTGCTACAATCATGAATACACAACAAATTTTGATCACCGTACAGAAAGAATGTTGTAAATACAAAAACGTACAAATGTCACCCATAAAATTTTGATCATTGCACACAAAATCTTGCAAATATACACATATCGCACATCAAATTTGAATCACCGTAGCAGAAAACATGTTGTAGATAGTCATTCCTAAATACACATCAAGTTTTGTAAGCACACAAACATTAGGAATCATTGAATTGTTTATTACTCAAGAAGAATTGTAAAAGAAAACTCACAAACATTGCACTTCCAAATTTTATCGTCACCCTAAAATGTTGCAAATACACAAACATACAAGCATCACATATCAGTTACACCCTAAAAATGTTGCAAATGCATAAGATATAAGCACATGGAGATAGTAAGCATTGGCAAATGAAATTTACACACATTGCAGATTGCATATCAAAATGTCATACACAATCATTGAAAATACACAGGCATACAAATGGAACTAAAACCACAAACATTGCTACAATCATGAATACACAACAAATTTTGATCACTGCACACAAAGAATGTTGAAAATACAAAAACATGCAAATGTCACCCATCAAATTTTGATCATCACACACAAAATGTTGCAAATATACACATATCGCACATCAAATTTGAATCATCACATAAAACATGTTGTAGATAGTCATTCCTAAATACATATCATGAATACACATCAAGTTTTGTAAGCACACAAACATTAGGCATCACTAAATTGTTTATTACTCCAGAAGAACTGTAAAAGAAAATTCACAAACATTGCACTTCCATTTTTATCATCATCCAAAAATGTTGCAAATACACAAACATACAAGCATCACGTATCAGTTACACCCTAAAAATGTTGCAAATGCATAAGATACAAGCACATGGAGATATTAGGCATTGGCAAATGAAATTCACACACATTGCAGAGTACATATCAAAATGCCATACACAATCATTGTAAATACACAAGCATACAAATGGAACTAAAACCACAAATATTGCTACAATAATGAATACACAACAAATTTTTATCACCGTACACAAATAATATTGTAAATACAAAAACATACAGATATCACCCATCAAATTTTGATCATCGCACACAAAATGTTGCAAATATACACATATTTCACATCAAATTTGAATCATGGCAGAAGACATGTTGTAGATAGTCATTCCTAGAGGGGACACACATACAAACATTTTAGAACACATATCAACATGCAATTCACATTCATTGTAAATACAAACACTAAATATAACTCAAAGAGAAAACATTGTCATACACAATCATGAACAAAGTAAAAAATGTCATCAATCATCAAAAGCTACATGAAAAGAATATGAATACACATCACTACACAAACAAGAACTATTTTAATATATTTAAAAATTTAAAATGTGTAAACCATGCATACTAACAATTAAGAAGTTATTAACTTAAAACCTATGATGCTAATTACTTTTAAACATAACCAAAGAGGAAAAGTAAAAACTAAAAAGTGGAAAGGGAGAGAGGATGCACAAACCCTTAAGAATGACCATGGTTCATTCTCAAGGGCATTGAGAAGGGGCTTTTAGCCCCTTCAAACATAAAAATATAATTTTTATTATTATGAAATTTTCAAGAGTAATTACAGAATGAATACATAAATGTTAATTTCTTTTGAAGAGGATCAATGTGTCTTATGTCATGAACATGATGGAGATGTAAATGCTTTGGCCATACACATATATTCCAGTCATTATCTGCAAAAATAATATATTTTAAAATTCAATGACAATCTACTCTATACATAAATATTTTGCATACAAAACTGCTTTGCATAAATTCCTATAACAAAAAATGCATAAATGCTTTATATATGTTATTATTCTTTTACGAAATTTTTTACTCCTAAATGTTAAAATTTAATATTTATGATTTGTCTACTGAGCCAAAAATAAATAAATTTAATATTTATGGTGTATCTCAAGGCCCATCAATCAATGGAGTGTAGTCTCCTCCCTACGCCCATCCTATTGGAGAGCCCATCATACCACTAAAAATGAATTACAACAATCAAATCATCAAAGCTGAAAATGAATTACAACAATCAAACCATCAAATTGATAAAATTCACTGGATTGGGTTATCCAACTAAATTAAAATACCCTCATGCCCACTCCCACCCGAACCCAATTCCTTTGTGAGAAGAACCTGGACAGGTATAAAAACAAAACAAAACAATGCATAATTTGGAATCCTAACCTCTACAGAATGAAATTTTAGAATGAAAGGATTGGACGAATCTTACCACCGTTTTTATACTGTCCTGTCGACCTTTAAAGAGAGAGAAATAATCCAAGATAACCATGCCCCGAATAATATACTTTCAGCACAGTACAAGTACAGGTCATGCAACTTTGGAATCCTAACATCTACAGAATGAAATTTTAGAATGAAAGGATTGGACGAATCTTACCACCATTTTTATACTGTCCTGCCGACCTTTAAAGAGAGAGAAATAATCCAAGATAACCATGCCCCGCATAATATACTTTCAGCACAGTATAATTACAGGTCATGCAACTCTCTGAGTCACGTCATGTGAGAAAAGGAAAAGTATTCAGTTGAGATTACTCTGAAATATATGCGTCATCTGCATAGTTGATACACGCTATAACCGCTTAGCTCCCAACATAACTCCTGCAACCACAATATAATACGATTCAATTATTTAATCCTCCCAAATTCTCGGAGATAAGTTACACATTTTATACATACATTATCAGAGCTGCTTGTTAGCCAAGTTCCATGGCCCGGTTTATCAGCACCATATAGACCTACTTTTTTGGTCTGTGCAAACCAATTTCCATGGGTATCAGAGAATTGAATTGAATTAAAGAGCAACAGCGGGCGGAGGTCAGGTTTTGTGAGGGATGGATCTAGCTCTGAGTACCAGGTTGAGGCTGAGGCTGAGTTCCGTCTGTGACGAGAGGCAAGAATTGGTTTGAAATGAGCAGAGCAGGCATTGTGTTAAGAACGGCCCATGCCATTGAAACTGCGAAATGCATTTCAGGGACGTTGGGAACCACCACAGAGAGACCTGCATATATGCAACCACAACCATAGCAAATAAGGTTCACAGTTATGCAGCACCATAGTATGACATATGACATAAATATTTATGCGCCCATAACGGGAACAGAACGTTACCCATGTGGTCTGAGGTTCAAATCCTGGGTTCAAATCCCGCCAACGAAACGTTACCCAGGAAGTTCAAGCCCTCATTTCAACTGATTATATTTTGGATGCAATATTTCATAAACCCTCAAAGTTTACCGATAAATACACATATAAGTGATCTATCGCTGGAATAAATATGGTAGAGGTTCAAGCCCTACTTCAACTGTCTAACTAATTATATTTTGGATTTAATATTTCATAAAATCTGAAGGCGACAGGGCAAAATCCCATCTGGTCAGAGGTTCAGACGCTACTTCAACAGTGTAATTAATTATATTTTAGATTCAATATTTCATCTGTCAATGTGACCCGAGTTCGAATCCCAGCAACGGAACATTACCCAGGAGGTCGGAGGTCCAAGCCCTCCAAGACTATAAGTAATTATATATTGGATGTAAGATTTCATAAACTCGCAGGGCGACCCGGGTTCAAATCTCGGCAACAAAACGTCATCCATCAGGTCGGAGGTTGAAGCCCTCCTTCAAGAGTGTAACTAATCATATTTTTGGATTTAATATTTCATAAGCTCTCAAGGTGACCCGGGTTCAACTCCCTGCAACGAAACCTTATTCAGCAGGTCAGATGTTCAAGAGTGTAACTAATCATATTTTTGGATTCAATATGTCATAAGCTCTCAAGGCGACACGGGTTCAAATCCCGGCAACATAACGTTACCCAACAGAACGAAGGTTCAAGACCTCCTTCAAGACTGTAACTAATTATATTTTGGACGCACAGATCAGTGAACTGTCGCTGGAATAAATCTCAAAGTTTAAATGCACAAAGAGGGCGGTGAACTGTCGTTGGTCGCTAGAATAACTCAGTTTGTTTGAGTGTGTGGCTGTAAATTATACGCAGGACACAGTGAACTGAATCTAAATTACTCGGATTCTATGCTAGTCTCAGTTCTTACATTAATTGAAATGAAATTATTAGTTGAACCTGATGCCTGATTTATTCTCTTAGAATTTAAAATGGGTACTAGCAATTATGGGGCGTATAAATATTTATGTCATAATGAAGGTTATGATTCATAATTATGCAGGGCCGATCCCAAATCAAATTACAGCTTGAAAAGGGCCAATCTCAGACCAAATTAGTTCTTGCTCATCCCACTCATCATTTTGTTGATCATGTATATATTTTTAATATATATATATAATATATATATAATTATATTATATTATTATAAAGCAGAAAGATGCAAAGAAATTTACCTACTCTACCTGGATTCAATCTTTCCGCACACATGTGGATTCAAAAACGGGTGCAGGTACCAATACCAATTCATATTTAATATTTAAGTTAGCTTAGCTGAGCAATTCAATAATACTTCTTGAACAGAGCTAACATAGTCTAACCTAACAGAGCCTACTCTAACCTACTCTAGTTAAGTGTACTCGACCCTAGTCTAACCTACTGCAGCCTAACCTGGCCTAAACTAGGCTAACCTAACCTACTCTAACCTAGAGCCTAGCCTACCTTACCCTACACTAGCGTAAGATGGCCTATCCTAACATGCTCTATTCTTACCTACCTTAGCCTACCCTAGGCTAGCCTACCCTAGCCTAACCTAGCATAGCCTACTCTAGCCTAGCCTACTCTAACCTACTCTAGCCTAACCTAGAGTAGCTTACTCTACCCTAGCCTAACCTACTCTAGCCTAGCCTAGCCTAAACATAGTCCAACATAACCTAACCTACTATAGCCTAGCCTAGCTTATCCCTCCCCTACTCTACCCTAGCCTAGCCCATCCCTACCCTTCTTGAGCCTAACCTACTCTAGCGTAACCTTCCCTAGCTTATTGTAGCCTAACCTAGCCTATAGTAGCCCTAATCTACTCTAGCCTAGCCTAGTCTACTGTAGTTTAGCATAGCTTAGCCTATTTTAGCCTAATCTATTGTAGGTTGGCATAGCTTAGCGTATTCTAACTGGCTCTAGCTTGCCATAGTCTAATCTAAACTAACCTATTCTATTGTTATGTAGCTTAGTCTACTTTATTCGATCTTAACATATTCTAGCTTAACCTTTCATAAAAAAACATATTCAAAATGACTCTTAAAAGACATAATTAAATAATATTAATAAACAAATAATTTAAACATGCCAAAACATGATTTGCCAAAACATGCACGAGAAATGAACCTCAATGTCCCGTATATATCTAAATTACATGTTATTCTTCGAAGAAATTAAATATGGTAGGCCATGAAAAGAAAGCTAAACTCGAATTTATTATGTTATCAGACAATGATCAAAGAAAGAACGATGATAAGATAACTGGAAGGAGTTTTCATACCTTGAGTTTGATATAGAAGGAAATCCAACAGAGGATCCCCGTTTGATATGGAAGAAAATGCAACAGAGCAGCCCCTAAAGTAATCACTTGATCCAACAAAGCGTCCTCAAAATCCAGCAGAAGATCCTCAAATACAGAGCATCCCCAAAGAGCATGCATTTCCAGTTTGAACAAAGCCTCCTCAAATCTAGCAGAAGATCCTCAAATATAACTGGAAAGAGTTTTCATAGGGAATAACAAGAACAAATTGATAAAATCCAACAGAGCATGCATTCTGAGTTTGATAGGGAAGAAAATCCAGCAGAGCATCCCAGAGTGTCCTCAAATTGCATACAACAAAGCGTCCCCAAATTCCATATCAAATATTGTGCAAAAGAAAGGAGCAGAAGAGTCATATCTCGGAAAAAACAATGCTTTTTTTGGAACAGTGAGATTTAGAAAAGAGGTCGAACGGTCATGTCATGCTTTTCTGGAGAAAGTTCCAAGAAAATAAAACAACAATTATTTTTCAGATCCTTTATAATATTTAATTATGGTGTTATAACCATTAATAATTTTATATTATTTAATAATTATATTATTGATTTAAATATATTTTTAGCTAGTTGATATTTTTGTAAAAAAATTACTTATAGAAATTAATATAGAAATTATGTATTTAAAAATTAGTATAAAATTTTATGGTTAAAATTAAGTCAAAATTAGTTATTTCAGAATATTTTAATTAATATTAAAGTATTATAATATAAAAAAATTAAAAATTATTCTTTAATATTCACTATTTATTAATAATTTTTATAATAATTTTATAAATCTAAATAAATTATTAATTTCATATTTATATTTCTTAAATTATTAAATAAAATATAATCACATTTAATGTTACAAGATAAATATAATGTATAAAAATATTTAATGGGCCAACATAAATAGACATTGCTTTGGTTGTTTGGTTTACGAAAAAATAAATAGTTAGAATTTATCAATTGTGACTATAATAAGATTTATAATTAATAATTATTGTCTAAATAATTAAAGATATTTGTTACATTGGGAATGCATATATTTAATAATTGAAATATGAAAACATATTAAATATTATTTAAAATATGTTCATAATTGAATAAAAAAGATAATCAGAACTTATCATTGTGTCAATAAATAAGATTTTTGTAATTAATAATTATTGTCTAAATAATTAAATGTGTTTGTTAGATTGGGAATGAATATATATTATAAATGCAATATGAAAACATATTAAATATTATTTCAAATATGTTCATAATTGAATATTTTAAAAGATGAAGTATTACATTTATTTTGATAGTTATAATAATAAAAATAAAAAATAAAAAAATAAAGGTTAACAAATGTAGGGAGGATTTAGTTTAATTTCAAGGAAGACTTTAATAAATACTATGCATTGGTTAGCAAGCAATACCAATAATAATTCTGAAATGTAATTAATGGTGTATCATGGTATTAAAAGCTTGCAAAAAATAAAGATCAATCACCTAAATACATGGTTAAACTTTGTATGGAATTGAAGGTCTTTAGTTTTCAATTGGTCAAATAATTTCTTCCAATAATGTAAATTTGACTTGGTGAAGGTGTTGTTTTTATTGTAAAATGAATCTACTCTCCAAGAATACCCCTACTACATCCAAATTGTTCAATTGCAACATTTGATGTATGCAACTCCAAGAATCACAAATCCTTCTTCCTACACTTTAAGCAATTTTTTTTGTTTCCCTTTCCATTATTTTGAATACCCAAAAATATCATAATTGTAGAACTTTTATACTAGTTGTTGGAGAGAATTCATAGCTATTTGATATATCTTCTTACACTCACTCCCAAATTGGAATTAATAAATAATAATTCAAATATTCATGGATTTGGTAGCACAATTTGAATATAGCTTTGTTATTTAATGTTTTAAGGACACACAAGGTGTTGGTGGATTGTTTGGCCAACTAGGGAGCATGCATGAAGGAAAATTCAATAAATATAAAATGTGAGAGACAGATATAGTGATGCCCATCCCATCAAATTAATGAGTAATTAGTGTACACTATAATAACTCAAAAGTTGATTTACACCCATTCCAGGAAAGATAGGGAATTAAAATTTGATAAATATAAAATGGGAGAGACACCTATGGTGATCCCCATCCCTTCAAACTAATGAGTAATTAATCTACCGTTATAATAACTCACAAATAGATTTACATCCATTCCAGGAAACATAGGTACTTAAACTACCGAAGCAAAAACATCTTCGCATTTAGGTCTATTTACCATAATTTGATAATAAAATAAGAATAATTATTTCTAAAATAATTTTACATTATTATAATATTTAGTAATTCTTTATTATGATAAATATCATTTTGATTAATTGATATTATACAAATAATTTACTTTTGAACTTAGGAAATTATATAGAATTTAAAATTTTAATCATGTGATAAAAATTTTTATAGTTAAGTTTTAGGTCCAAAAACATAGTTATTTGAAAAATATTTGAATTTGGTTATTAATTATTTATAATTAATGAAAGAAAAAATAAAACAATAATTTTTAATATGAAATATTTTTTATTTGTTATATTCATTTATAATATATATATATATATATAATAGTATATATTTATATATATATAAATATAATATATATTATTCATAAATTATTAAATAAAGTATAATCATATTTAACATTTAAAGATAAATACAAGATATAAAAACACTTAATGAGCAGGCATGAGTAAAAGATGCATCTTTGTGGTTTAAAATTGTTTTTAATTAGAATTTAAGATTTTAACAACACAAAAACTTTCATAATTAATACTTATTGGCCAAATAACTAAAGTTGTTTCTTAGATTGAGAATTAATATTTTTATGAATAAGAAATGAAAACATTTTAAATGCTATTTAAAATGTTTTTCTACTTAAATGTGATACAAACCAAAGTATTAAATTTATTGTAATAGTTATAATATTGAAAAAAGAAGGAAAATCTTAGCAAATCTATGGAGGTTGTAGTTTAATTTCAAAGAAGGCCATGATAAATATAATACTTTGGTTAGAAAGCATTACCAATAATAATTTTGAAATGTGAGTGATGTATGATTGTATTTAGAGCACAAAAGAAATAAAGGTCAATCATATAAAAACATTGTAAAGCATTGAAGATTTTTAGTTTTCCATTGGTCAAATAATTTCTACCCAAAATCTAAATTAGACTTGATGAAGCTATTGTTTTTATTGTAAAAAGAAATATAGCTTCCAATAATACCTATGGTATAGCGAAAATGGGCGATTGAAAAAATGGATGCATCCAAATTCATGAATCACAAATGATTATGCTTACATTCCAAGGAAAAAATTGGCTTCCCTTTCTATTATTTTGAGTACCCAAAAAGGCCATATTTGCAGAAATTTTATATTACTACATCATATATTAGTTGTCACAAAGTTTCATGAATATTTGATATATCCTTATGGGCTCACTCCTAATTTTTAATAAATATTTTGATGGTTAAATTTTAAGTCTAAAAATTAATTATTTGAAAAATATTTTAATTTTGTTATTACCCCAAGCCCCAAACGCTAAACTCTAAACCCTAAACAGTAAACCCTAAACCCTAATCATTTTATAGCATTTACTTAACCCTTATAAGTGCTAAACCTTAAACCCTAAATCCCAAACCATAAACCCAAGGCATTTTATAACATTTAAAAAGATTTTTTTTAACTTTTATTTAAGTGTTTATTAAAAGAATCTACTAAATCCTAAAACATGAACCCTAAACCCCAAAACACCAAACCCCAACCCCTAATTAATAATCATTTTATAGCATTTTAAAAAGCATTTTGTAACTTTAAAGCATTTTCTAAAGTGTTATAAACCCTAAACCCAAAACCCTAAACCCTAAACTCAAAGTATTTTATAATATTTTGAAAAGTGTTTTGTAACTTTTATTTAACATTTTACTAAAATAATTTACCAAATTGTTATAAATCCTAAACTTAAGCCCTGAATTGTAAGCCCCAAACTGTAAACCCTATACCGTAAACCTTGATAATTTTATAACATTTTAAAAATCATTTTGTAACTTTTATTTAAGTGTTTATTAAATCATTTACAAAAGTGTTATAAAACCTAAACCCTAAGCCCCAAACGCTACAGTTGAAACCCTAAAACGTAAACCCTATGTATTTTATAACATTTCAAAAAGTGTTTTCTAAATTTTATTTAGGTTTTTATTAAAATCATTTACTAATGTGTTATAAATCCTAAAACCTAAACCCTAAGCATTTTACAACATCTTAAAAAGTGTTTTGTAACTTTTATTTAAGTGTTTATTAAAAGCATTTACTAAAGTATTATAAACCTTAAACCATAAACCTGAAACTCTAAACCCTAAACCCCAAAACCCTAAAACCTAAGCCCTAATCATTTTATAACATTTTAAACAGAATTTTAAACTTTTAATTAAGTGTTTATTAAAAGAATTTACTAAAGTGTTATAAACCCTAAACCATAAAAACTAAAGCCCAAACTATAAACCCTAAACTAAAAAACCTAAACACTAAACGCTAAACCCTAAACTAAAAAACCTAAACCCTAAACGCTAAACCCTAAACTAAAAAACCTAAACCCTAAACGCTAAACGTTAAGCCTTTTATAACATTTCAAAAATCATTTTGTAACCTTTATTTAAGCGTTTATTAGAACAATTTACTAAAGTCTTATAAACACTAAACCCTAACCCTAAACCCTAAACCCCAAACCCTAAACCCTATACCTTATACCCTAAAACCCAAACCATAAGCATTTCATAACATTTTAAAAAGTGTTTTGTAACTTTTTTTACATGTTTATTAAAAGAATTTATTAAATTGTGATAAACTTTAAACCCTAATCCCTAAAACCTAAACCCTATAACCTAAACCCTAATTAATTTATAGCATTTTAAAGAGTGTTTTGTAACTTTTATTTAAGTGTATATTAAAAACTTTTACTGAATTGTTATAAACCCTAAGCCCTAAATGCTAAAGCCTAAGAATTTTATAACATTTTAAAAACTATTTGTAACTTTTATTTAAGTGCTTAATAAAATAATTTAGTAAAATGTTATAAACCCTAAACCCCAAACCCTAATCCATAAAACATAAACCGTAAGAATTTTATGTGTATCTATAATAAGGGAAGACCACACCACCACACCTGGGTATGTGACTGTAGGAGGGAGAAAATTATGGTACATGAGATACCCCGAACTTTGTTTTTCCACCTTTCTTCATAAACCTTTTTCCTTTTATTTATTTTTCTTCATAACTCCTCAAGGCTCCATGGGATGAACACATTATGTGTAATATGTAGCAATGGATAACCTCATAAGGTGGGGTGGTTCATCCCTACACCCTAAACCCTAAACCTTAAACCCTTAACCCTAAACCCCAAACCCTAAACCATAAACCGTAAACCCCAAATCCTAAACAAAAACCCTAAGCATTTTATAACATTTTAAAAAGTGTTTTGTAACTTTTATTTAAGTGTTTATTAAAACAATTACTAAGGTGTTGTAAAACCGAAACCATGAACCCTAAACCCCAAACCCTAAACCATAAAACAATAAACCTCAAACCCTTAACTCTAAACCATAAACACTAAGAATTTTATAAGATTTTAAAAATCAGTCCGTAACATTTATTTAAGTGTTTATTAAAAGCATTAAATCAAGTGTTATAAAACCTAAACACTAAAATCTAAACCTGAAACCCCAAACCCTAAACCATAAAGCCTAAACCCTAAATCCTAAGCATTTTATAACATTTTAAAAACTGTTTGGTAACTTTTATTTAAATGTTTACTAAAAGCATTTACTAAAGTGCTATAAACCCTAGAACATAAACCCTAAACCCTAAACCTAAAACCCAAAATCAAAACCCAAAACCCTAAACAATAAGCATTTTACAATAGCTTAAAATGCATTTTCTATCTTTCATTTAAGACTTTATTAAAAGAATTTACTAAGGTCTTGTAAACCCTAAATCCTAAATCCCAAAGGCCAAACCCTAAACACTAAATCCTAAGCATTTTATATCATTTTAAAAAGAATTTTGTAACTTTTATTTAAGCCTTTATTAAAAGGATTTACTAAAGTCTTATAAACCATAAACTCTAAAGAGTAAACAATCATAAACCCTAAACCCCAAACCCTAAACACCAAACCCTAAACCCTAATCATTTTAAAGCGTTTCAAAAATAATTTTGTAACTTCTATTACAGTGTTTATTAAAATAATTTACTAAAGCGTTATAAACCCTAAATTGTAAACCCCAAACATGAAACCATAAACCCTAAACACTAAGCATTTTATAACATTTTGAAAAGTGTTTTGTAAGTTTTATTTAAGTTTTTATTAAAATCATTTACTGAACCCTTATAAAACCTAAACCTTAAACCCTAGACCCCAAACCCTAAACCCTAAGCATTTTATAACATTTTAAAAAGAGTTTTTAAATTTTATTTAATTGTTTATTAAAATAATTTACTAAATCCTTATAAACCCTAAATCCTAAAATATGAACCCTAAACCCTAAACACAAAACCCTAAATACCAATCATTTTATAACATTTTAAAAAACGTTTTGTGACTTTAATTTAAGTGTTTATTAACCCCCTTGCTCTACCCTAATCTATCCTAGCCTTCTATAGCTTAGTAAAGCCTATCCTAGCCTAACCGAGCCTAGCCTAGCCTACTTTAGCCTAACCTAGACTACTTTATCCTAGTGTACCCTACTAAAACCTATTATAGCCTAACATAACCTAACATAACCTATTATAGCCTATAGCCTAGCCTACTCTACCCTACCATACCCTACCGTGGATTACTCTATCCTATGCTACTGCAACCTAGCCTAGCCTAGCCTAGTCTAGCCTTGTCTAGCCCAACATACTCTAGCATAGCCTAGAATTCTATACCCTAGTTTAACCTAACCTACTCTAGTCGAGCATATGCTAACCCACTATGGCCAGGCATAACCTACTCTCACCTAGCATAATCTATCATACTCTATCCTAGCCTCAACTACTGTAGCCTAACCTAGCTAGCATAGCTTACTCTAGCCTACCCTTGAAAGCTTTAGTCTAGCCTAGACTACTCTAGTCTATCGTGGCTTATAATACTCTAACATTTCCTACTACAACCTAGCATAGACTAGCCTAACGTAACCTACTCTAGCCTAGCTTGGCCTACACTAGTGTAGCCTTAACTAAGATACTCTATCCTAGCCTAGCCTACTATAGCCTATCATAGACATCTTTAGCCTAACCTACTATACACTAGCCTAGCATAGCCTGACATACCCTACCCTATACTATGCTAGCCTAGCCAACCCTATCCTAACCTACTCTAGGCTATCCTTGCCTAGACTAACCTACTCTAGCGTATCCTAACATACTATGGCCTAGCCTAACCAAGTTTGACCTACTCTAGCCCAGCCTAGCGTAGCTTAAGATAAGCTAGCCTAACCTAACCTACTATACCCTAGCCTACGATAGCCTAGCCTACTCTAGCCCAGCCTAACCTAGTCTAGCCTATGCTTGCCTATTGTAGCATATCCTAGCCTAGCATAGCCTACTTTAGCCTAGCATAGCATAACCTAACTTACTCTAGCCTAGCCTAGCCTACTGTATCCTAGCATAACCTACACTTAAGTAGCATATCCTAGCGTGGCCAAGCCTAGATTACTCTAGCATAGGCTACCCTACTCTACTAGAGCCTAGCCTAACCTACTCTTAAGTAGCATAACCTAGCGTGGCCAAGCCTAGATTACTCTAGCATAGCCTACCCTACTCTAGTAGAGCCTAGCCTAGCCTAGCCTAGCCTAACCTACTATGGCCTATCCTATAGTAGCCTTATATAGCCTACTCTAGATTAGCCTTGCCTAGCCTACCCTACTCTAGCCTAGCCTAGACTACTCTAGACTAACCTACTCTAGCCTACTATAGCCTAGAATAACTTACCCTACTCTACCCTACTCTAGCCTAGCCTAGCCTAGCCTACTCTAGCCTAACCTTGCCTAGCCTACTTTAGCCTACTCTACCCTTGACTACCTTAGCCTAACCTACTCTAGCCTAGTCAAGCCTACTCTAGCCTAACCTAGCTTATTCTAGCCTTGGCTAGCCTAGCATACTCTACCTTATCCTAGGCTACTATAGTCTGCACTAGTCCATTGTACTCTAGCATAGCCTAACCTAGTATAGCCTTGCCTACTCTAACCTAACCTAGCCCAACCTACTCTAGTGTAGCCTAGCCTATCTTACCATAGCCGACTCTACCATAACCTACTCTATCCTAGCCTAATGTAACATAACCCAACCTACTATTTCCTAACCTACTCTAGCCTAGCCTTGTCCAACCTGTTCTAGCCTAGACTAACCTAATCTAGCCTAGCCTAACCTATCTTAACTTACACTAGCCTTGCCTAGCCTAGCCTAACTTATTCTATCCTAGCCTAACTTGCTCTAGCCTATCCTACATTAGCCTAGCCTACTCTTCCCTAGCCAAGCCTACTCTAGCCTAGAATACTCTCACCTACTCTAACCTAGCCTACTCTAGTCTAACCTAGCCTAACCTACTCTCACCTAGCATGACCTACTCTCGCCTACCCTATCCTAGCCTAACCTAACCCACTCTAGCCTATCCTAACCTACTCGTGCCTAGCCTAGCCTAGCGTAACCTAACCTACTCTTCGCTAGCCTTGTGTGGTGTAGCCTAACCTACTCTAGGCTAGCCTACCCTGACCTACTCTACCCTACCCTACCCTAGCCTATCCTCGCTTATCCTAGCCTAGCTGAAACTACTCTATTCTAGCCTACCCTAAGCAACCATAGCCTACTTTGGCTTAACCTAGCCTATCCTAGTGTAGCCTAGCCTAGCTTGCTCTAACCTACTATAGCATAGCCCACTGTAGACTACTCTAGGCTACTTTGGCCTAAGCTAGTGTAGCCTACTCTGGCCTAGACTAGTGTAGCCTACAATAGACTAACCTACTCTAGCCTAGCATGTTCTAGGCTACCGTAGACTAGCCTAGCCTACTCTAGCCTCACCTACTTTATCCTATACTACCCTAGCCTACTCTATCATAGCCTAGCCCAACCTAGCCTACTCTAGCCTAACCTACTGTAGTCTAGCCTAACCTAACCTACTCTAGCCTAGACTAACCTAATCTAGCTTAACCTAGCCTAACCTACTCTAGCCTAGCCTAAATAAGTCTAGCCTAGCTTAACCTACTCTATCCTAGCCTAACTTACTCTAGCCTAGCCTACTATTGACTAACCTAGCCTACTCTAGCCTAGATTACTCTGACCTACTCTAGCCTAGCCTAGCCTACTGTTGACTAACCTAGCCTACTCTAGCCTAGATTACTCTGACCTACTCTAGCCTAGCCTAGCCTTAGCTACTCTCTCATAGCAGGACCTACTCTCACGTACTGTAGCATGACATAGCCTAACCTACTCTACCCTAGCCTTACCTAGTCTAACCTAATATATCCTACACTAGCGTGGCCTACTCTAACCTACTCGAGCGTAACCTAGCCTAACCTACTCTACACTACCCTAGCCTAGCCTAGCCTATCATTGCCTACTCTAGCCTACTCTAGCCTAGCCTACTCTTACATAGGCTAGCCTACTCTAGCCTTGCTTAAGCTACTATCTACTAGCATGACCTATTCACACGTAGCCTAGTGTGAAATATCTTAACCAACTCTTGCCTAGCCTAACATAGTCTAACCTAACATAACCTACTCTAGCGTAGCATACTCTAACCTAGTCTAGCCTAACCTAGCATAACCTACTCCACCCTAGCCTAACCTACTATAAACTAGCCTATCCTAACCTAGCCTAGCCTAAACCTAGTCTAACATAACCTAACATGCTCTATCCAAGCCTACTCTAACCTACTCTAGTTAAGTGTACCCGAGCCTAGTCTAACCTACTCTAGCCTAAACTAGCCTAACATAACCTACTCTAACCTAGAGCCTAGCCTACCTTACTCTACACTACCCAAACCTAGCCTATCCTAACCTACTCTATTCTTGCCTAAATTTTATTTAAGTGTTTATTAAAAGCTTTTATGAAAGTGTTATAAACCCTAAACCCTAAACTCCAAACAATAAATCTCAAACCCTTAACTCTAAACCATAAACACTAAGCATTTTATAACATTTTAAAAAGTAGTCCGTAATTTTTATTTAAGTGTTTATTAAAACCATTAAATCAAGTATTATAAACCCTAAACACTAAACTCTAAACGTGAAACCCCAAACCCTAAACCCTAAAGCCTAAAGCCTAAATCCTAAAATTTTGATAACATTTTAAAAATTGTTTTGTAACTTTTATTTATGTGTTTATTAAAAGCATTTACTAAAGTCTTATAAACCCTAAAACCTAAACCTAAAACCCAAAATCAAAACCCAAAACCCTAAACAATAAGAATTTCATAATAGTTTAAAAAGAATTTTGGATCTTTCATTTAAGAATTTATTAAAAGAATTTACTAAGCTCTTGTAAATCCTAAACCGTGAATCCTAAAGGCCAAACCATGAACACTAAACCCTAAGCATTTTATATCATTTTAAAAAGAATTTTGTAACTTTTATTTAAGCCTTGATTAAAACCATTTACTAAAGTCGTATAAACCATAAACCCTAAACGCTCAACCACCATAAACCCTAAACCCCAAGCCCTAAAAGCTAAACCCTAAACCCTAATCATTTTATAACATTTCAAAAATCATTTTGTAACTTTTATTTCAGTGTTTATTAAAATAATTTACTAAAGCGTTATAAACCCTAAACAAGAAACCCTAAACTGTAAGCCCCAAACCTCAAACCCTAAACCCTAAACCTTAAATCCTAAACACTAAGCATTTTATAACATTTTAAAAAGTGTTTTCTAACTTTTATTTAAGTGTTTATTAAAATAATTTAGTAAATCCTTATAAACCCTAAATCCTAAAACATGAACCCTAAACACTAAACCCCAAACCCTAAATACTAATAATTTTAGAATATTTTAAAAAACATTTTGTGACTTTCATTTAAGTGATTATTAACCCCCTAGCTCTACCCTAATCTATCCTAGCCTACTATAGCTAAGTAAATCCTATCCTAGCCTAATCGAGCCTAGCCTAGCCTACTTTAGCCTAGCCTAGACTACATTATCCTTGTGTACCCTACTACAACCTATTATAGCCTAACATAACATGACATACCCTATTACAGCCTATAGCCTAGCTTACTCTACCCCACCATACCCTACCTTGGATTACTCTATCGTATCCTACTGCAACCTAGCCTAACCTAGCCTAACCTAGACTAGTCTAGCCTAACATACTCTAGTGTAGCCTAGAATGCTATACCCTAGTTTAACCTAACCTACTCTAGTCAAGCATAGCCTAACCCACTGTGGCCTACTATAACCTACTATGGCCTATCATAATTTATCGTACTCTATCCTAGCCTCGACTACTGTAGCCGAGTCTACTCTAGCCTAACCTAGCAAGCATAGCTTACTCTAGCCTACCCTAGAACGCTTTAGTCTAGCCTAGACTACTCTAGTGTATCATGGCCTATAATACTCTAACATTGCCTACTACAACCTAGCCTAGACTAGCCTAATGTAACCTACTCTAGCCTAGCTTGGCCTACACTAGCGTAGCCTTAACTAATATACTCTATCCTAGCCTAGCCTACTCTAGCTTAGCCTAGCCTACTATAGCCTATCATAGACTTCTTTAGCCTAACGTACTATACACTAGCCTAGCATAGCATGACCTACCCTACCCTATACTATGCTAGCCTAGCCAACACTAGCCTAACCTACTCTAGGCTAGGCTAGCCTAAACTAACCTACTCTAGCATATCCTAACCTGCTATGGCCTAGCCTAGCCAAGTTTGACCTACTCTAGCCCAGCCTAGCCTAGCCTAATCTAACCTACTATACCCTAGCCTATTATAGCCTAGACAACTCTAGCGTAGCCTACTCTAGCCTAGCCTAACCTAGTCTAGCCTACCCTTGCCTATTGTAGCATATCCTAGACTAGCGTAGCATAGCCTAACTTACTCTAGCCTAGCCTAGCCTACTCTTAACTAGCATAACCTAGCATGGCCAAGCCTAGATTATTCTAGCATAGCCTACCCTACTCTAGAAGAGCCTAGTGTAGCCTAAGCTACTATAGCCTATCCTATTGTAGCCTTATATATCCTAGTCTATCCTAACCTATCCCAGCCTACTCTAGCATAGCCTAGCCTATCTTACCCTAGCCAACTCTAGCCTAACCTACTCTATCCTAGCCTAATGTAACATAACCTAACCTACTATTACCTAACCTACTCTAGCCCAACCTACTCTAGCCTAAACTAACCTAATCTAGCCTAGCCTAACCTATCCTAACTTACACTAGCCTTGCCTAGCCTAGCCTAACTTATTTTATGCTAGCCTAACTTGCTCTAGCCTATCCTACCTTAGCCTAGCCTACTCTTCGCTAGCCAAGCCTAGTCTAGCTTAGAATACTCTCACCTACTGTAACCTAGCCTAACCTTGCCTAACCTACTCTCGCCTAGCATGACCTGCTCTCGCCTACCCTAGCCTAGCCTAACCTAACCTACTGTAGCCTATCCTAACCTACTTGTGCCTAGCCTAGCCTAGCGTAACCTAACTTACTCTTCCCTAGCCTAGTATGGTGTAGCCTAACCTACTCTAGCCTAGCCTAGCCTAGATTAAACTATTCTATTCTAGCCTACCCTAGCCAACCATAGCCTACTTTAGCTTAACCTAGCCTATCCTAGTGTAGCCTAGCTTAGTTTGCTCTAGCCTACTATAGCATAGCCTACTATAGCCTACTCTAGGCTACTTTAGCCTAGGCTAGTGTAGCCTACTGTAGCCTAGACTAGTGTAGCCTACAATAGCCTAACCTACTCTATCCTAGCCTACTCTATTGTAGCCTAGCCCAACCTAGCCTACTCTAGCCTAACGTGCTTTAGTCTAGCCTAACTTAACCTACTTTAGCCTAGACTAACTTAATCTAGCTTAACCTAGCCTAACCTAGCCTAACCTACACTAGCCTAGCCTAAAGCAGTCTAGCCTAGCTTAACCTACTCTATCCTAGCTTAACTTACTCTAGCCTAGCCTACTCTTGACTAACCTAGCCTAATGTAGCCTAGATTACTCTAGCCTTCTCTAGCCTATCCTAGCCTTAGCTACTCTCTCCTAGCATGACCTACTCTCACGTATCCTAGCATCACATAGCCTAACCTACTCTAGCCTAGCCTTACCTAGTCTAACCTAACATATCCTACACTAGCATGGCCTACTCTAACCTACTCGAGCGTAGCCTAGACTAACCTACTCTACACTACCCTAGCCTAGCCTAGCCTACCATTGCCTACTCCAGCCTACTCTAACCTAGCCTACCCTTGCATAACCTAGCCTACTCTAGCCTAGCTTACTCTGACATACTCTTCCCCAGCGTAGCTTAAGCTACTATCTCCTAGCATGGCCTATTCACACGTAGCCTAGCATGAAATATCTTAACCTACTCTAGCCTAGCCTAACATAGTCTAACCTAACGTAGCCTACTCTAGCCTAGCCTACTCTAACCTAGTCTGGCCTAACCTAGCATAACTTACTCTACCCTAGCCTGACCTACTCTAACCTAGCCTAGCCTAACCTAGCCTAGCCTAAACCTAGTCTAACATAACCTAACGTGCTCTATCCAAGACCACTCTAACCTACTCTAGTCAAGTGTACTCGAGCCTACTCTAACCTACTCTAGCCTAAACTAGCCTAATCTAACCTACTCTAACCTAGATCCTAGCCTACCTTACCCTACACTACCCAAACCTAGCCTATCCTAACCTACTCTATTCTTGCATACCTTTGCCTACCCTAGGCTAGCCTACCCTAGCCTAACCTAACACAGCCTACTCTAGCCTAGCCTACTCTAACCTACTCTAGGCTAACCTAACCTAACTTACTCTACCGTGGCCTAACCTACTCTAACCTAGCCTAGCCTAACCTAGCCTAGCCTAAACCTAGTCCAACATAACCTAACCTAGTCTAGCCTAGCCTAGCTTATCCCTCCCTTACTCTACCCTAGCTTAGCCTATCCCTACCCTTCTCGATCCCAACCTACTCTAGCATAACCTTCCCTAACCTAGCCTAACCTAACACAGCCTACTCTAGCCTAGCCTACTCTAACCTACTCTAGGCTAACCTAACCTAACTTACTCTACCCTGGCCTAACCTACTCTAACCTCGCCTAGCCTAACCTAGCCTAGCCTAAACCTAGTCCAACATAACCTACCTAGTCTAGCCTAGCCTAGCTTATCCCTCCCTTACTCTACCCTAGCTTAGCCTATCCCTACCCTTCTCGATCCTAACCTACTCTAGCATAACCTTCCCTACCTTATTGTAGCCTAACCTAGCCTATAGCAGCCCTAATCTACTCTAGCCTAGCCTAGTCTACTCTAGTTTAGCATAGCTTAGCCTATTCTAGCCTAGTCTACTCTAGTTTGCCATAGCTTAGCCTATTCTTGCCTAGCCTAGCCTACTCTAGCCTAGCTTTCTCTCATCTACTCTAACCTAGTCTAGTCTATTCTTATGTAGCTTAGTCTACTTTCTTCTATCCTGATGTACTCTCGGTTACCTTTTCCTAGCCTATTCTAACTCACTCTAGCCTACCTAGCCTATTTGTGTCTAGCTTAGTCTTGTGTAACTTAACCTATTTTTCGCTAGCTTTGTGTGGTGTATTCTAACCTACTTTAGGCTAGCTTACCCTGACTACTCTCCCTAGCGTAGCTATCCTATCTTTTATTTAGCCTAGCTTAAATTACTCATTCTAGCTTCCTTTAGGAAGGAATCTATTTTGGCTTAACCTATCCTGTCCTATGTAGAAGCCTAGCTTGCTTTAACCTACTTTAGCATCGGCGACTCTAGACATTCTAGGCTACTTTGGCCTAAGCTAGTGTAGCCTACTCTGGCCTAGACTAGTGTAGCCTACAATAGACTAACCTACTCTAGCCTAGCATGTTCTAGGCTACCGTAGACTAGCCTAGCCTACTCTAGCCTCACCTACTTTATCCTATACTACCCTAGCCTACTCTATCATAGCCTAGCCCAAGCTAGCCTACTCTAGCCTAACCTACTGTAGTATAGCCTAACCTAACCTACTCTAGCCTAGACTAACCTAATCTAGCTTAACCTAGCCTAACCTACTCTAGCCTAGCCTAAATAAGTCTAGCCTAGCTTAACCTACTCTATCCTAGCCTAACTTACTCTAGCCTAGCCTACTATTGACTAACCTAGCCTACTCTAGCCTATATTACTCTGACCTACTCTAGCCTAGCCTAGCCTACTATTGACTAACCTAGCCTACTCTAGCCTAGATTACTCTGACCTACTCTAGCCTATCCTAGCCTTAGCTACTCTCTCATAGCAGGACCTACTCTCACGTACTGTAGCATGACATAGCGTAACCTACTCTACCCTAGCCTTACCTAGTCTAACCTAATATATCCTACACTAGCGTGGCCTACTCTAACCTACTCGAGCGTAACCTAGCCTAACTTACTCTACACTACCCTAGCCTAGCCTAGCCTATCATTGCCTACTCTAGCCTACTCTAGCCTAGCCTACTCTTACATAGGCTAGCCTACTCTAGCCTTGCTTAAGCTACTATCTACTAGCATGACCTATTCACACGTAGCCTAGTGTGAAATATCTTAACCAACTCTTGCCTAGCCTAACATAGTCTAACCTAACATAACCTACTCTAGCGTAGCATACTCTAACCTAGTCTAGCCTAACCTAGCATAACCTACTCCACCCTAGCCTAACCTACTATAAACTAGCCTATCCTAACCTAGCCTAGCCTAAACCTAGTCTAACATAACCTAACATGCTCTATCCAAGCCTACTCTAACCTACTCTAGTTAAGTGTACCCGAGCCTAGTCTAACCTACTATAGCCTAAACTAGCCTAACATAACCTACTCTAACCTAGAGCCTAGCCTACCTTACTCTACACTACCCAAACCTAGCCTATCCTAACCTACTCTATTCTTGCCTAAATTTTATTTAAGTGTTTATTAAAAGCTTTTATGAAAGTGTTATAAACCCTAAACCCTAAACTCCAAACAATAAATCTCAAACCCTTAACTCTAAACCATAAACACTAAGCATTTTATAACATTTTAAAAAGTAGTCCGTAATTTTTATTTAAGTGTTTATTAAAACCATTAAATCAAGTATTATAAACCCTAAACACTAAACTCTAAAAGTGAAACCCCAAACCCTAAACCCTAAAGCCTAAAGCCTAAATCCTAAAATTTTGATAACATTTTAAAAATTGTTTTGTAACTTTTATTTATGTGTTTATTAAAAGCATTTACTAAAGTCTTATAAACCCTAAAACCTAAACCTAAAACCCAAAATCAAAACCCAAAACCCTAAACAATAAGAATTTCATAATAGTTTAAAAAGAATTTTGGATCTTTCATTTAAGAATTTATTAAAAGAATTTACTAAGCTCTTGTAAATCCTAAACCGTGAATCCTAAAGGCCAAACCATGAACACTAAACCCTAAGCATTTTATATCATTTTAAAAAGAATTTTGTACCTTTTATTTAAGCCTTGATTAAAACCATTTACTAAAGTCGTATAAACCATAAACCCTAAACGCTCAACCACCATAAACCCTAAACCCCAAGCCCTAAAAGCTAAACCCTAAACCCTAATCATTTTATAACATTTCAAAAATCATTTTGTAACTTTTATTTCAGTGTTTATTAAAATAATTTACTAAAGCGTTATAAACGCTAAACAAGAAACCCTAAACTGTAAGCCCAAAACCTCAAACCCTAAACCCTAAACCTTAAATCCTAAACACTAAGCATTTTATAACATTTTAAAAAGTGTTTTCTAACTTTTATTTAAGTGTTTATTAAAATAATTTAGTAAATCCTTATAAACCCTAAATCCTAAAACATGAACCCTAAACACTAAACCCCAAACCCTAAATACTAATAATTTTAGAATATTTTAAAAACATTTTGTGACTTTCATTTAAGTGATTATTAACCCCCTAGCTCTACCCTAATCTATCCTATCCTACTATAGCTAAGTAAATCCTATCCTAGCCTAATCGAGCCTAGCCTAGCCTACTTTAGCCTAGCCTAGACTACATTATCCTTGTGTACCCTACTACAACCTATTATGGCCTAACATAACATGGCATACCCTATTACAGCCTATAGCCTAGCTTACTCTACCCTACCATACCCTACCTTGTATTACTCTATCGTATCCTACTGCAACCTAGCCTAACCTAGCCTAACCTAGACTAGTCTAGCCTAACATACTCTAGTGTAGCCTAGAATGCTATACCCTAGTTTAACCTAACCTACTCTAGTCAAGCATAGCCTAACCCACTGTGGCCTACTATAACCTACTATGGCCTATCATAATTTATCGTACTCTATCCTAGCCTCGACTACTGTAGCCGAGTCTACTCTAGCCTAACCTAGCAAGCATAGCTTACTCTAGCCTACCCTAGAACGCTTTAGTCTAGCCTAGACTACTCTAGTGTATCATGGCCTATAATACTCTAACATTGCCTACTACAACCTAGCCTAGACTAGCGTAATGTAACCTACTCTAGCCTAGCTTGGCCTACACTAGCGTAGCCTTAACTAATATACTCTATCCTAGCCTAGCCTACTCTAGCTTAGCCTAGCCTACTATACCCTATCATAGACTTCTTTAGCCTAACGTACTATACACTAGCCTAGCATAGCATGACCTACCCTACCCTATACTATGCTAGCCTAGCCAACACTAGCCTAACCTACTCTAGGCTAGGCTAGCCTAAACTAACCTACTCTAGCATATCCTAACCTGCTATGGCCTAGCCTAGCCAAGTTTGACCTACTCTAGCCCAGCCTAGGCTAGCCTAATCTAACCTACTATACCCTAGCCTATTATAGCCTAGACAACTCTAGCGTAGCCTACTCTAGCCTAGCCTAACCTAGTCTAGCCTACCCTTGCCTATTGTAGCATATCCTAGACTAGCGTAGCATAGCCTAACTTACTCTAGCCTAGCCTAGCCTACTCTTAACTAGCATAACCTAGCATGGCCAAGCCTAGATTATTCTAGCATAGCCTACCCTACTCTAGAAGAGCCTAGTGTAGCCTAAGCTGCTATAGCCTATCCTATTGTAGCCTTATATATCGTAGTCTATCCTAACCTATCCCAGCCTACTCTAGCATAGCCTAGCCTATCTTACCCTAGCCAACTCTAGCCTAACCTACTCTATCCTAGCCTAATGTAACATAACCTAACCTACTATTACCTAACCTACTCTAGCCCAACCTACTCTAGCCTAAACTAACCTAATCTAGCCTAGCCTAACCTATCCTAACTTACACTAGCCTTGCCTAGCCTAGGCTAACTTATTTTATGCTAGCCTAACTTTCTCTAGCCTATCCTACCTTAGCCTAGCCTACTCTTCGCTAGCCAAGCCTACTCTAGCTTAGAATACTCTCACCTACTGTAACCTAGCCTAACCTTGCCTAACCTACTCTCGCCTAGCATGACCTGCTCTCGCCTACCCTAGCCTAGCCTAACCTAACCTACTGTAGCCTATCCTAACCTACTTGTGCCTAGCCTAGCCTAGCGTAATCTAACTTACTCTTCCCTAGCCTAGTATGGTGTAGCCTAACCTACTCTAGCCTAGCCTAGCCTAGATTAAACTATTCTATTCTAGCCTACCCTAGCCAACCATAGCCTACTTTAGCTTAACCTAGCCTATCCTAGTGTAGCCTACCTTAGTTTGCTCTAGCCTACTATAGCATAGCCTACTATAGCCTACTCTAGGCTACTTTAGCCTAGGCTAGTGTAGCCTACTGTAGCCTAGACTAGTGTAGCCTACAATAGCCTAACCTACTGTATCCTAGCCTACTCTATTGTAGCCTAGCCCAACCTAGCCTACTCTAGCCTAACGTGCTTTAGTCTAGCCTAACTTAACCTACTTTAGCCTAGACTAACTTAATCTAGCTTAACCTAGCCTAACCTAGCCTAACCTACACTAGCCTAGCGTAAAGCAGTCTAGCCTAGCTTAACCTACTCTATCCTAGCTTAACTTACTCTAGCCTAGCCTACTCTTGACTAACCTAGCCTAATGTAGCCTAGATTACTCTAGCCTTCTCTAGCCTATCCTAGCCTTAGCTAGTCTCTCCTAGCATGACCTACTCTCACGTATCCTAGCATCACATAGCCTAACCTACTCTAGCCTAGCCTTACCTAGTCTAACCTAACATATCCTACACTAGGATGGCCTACTCTAACCTACTCGAGCGTAGCCTAGACTAACCTACTCTACACTCCCCTAGCCTAGCCTAGCCTACCATTGCCTACTCCAGCCTACTCTAACCTAGCCTACCCTTGCATAACCTAGCCTACTCTAGCCTAGCTTACTCTGACATACTCTTCCCCAGCGTAGCTTAAGCTACTATCTCCTAGCATGGCCTATTCACACGTAGCCTAGCATGAAATATCTTAACCTACTCTAGCCTAGCCTAACATAGTCTAACCTAACGTAGCCTACTCTAGCCTAGCCTACTCTAACCTAGTCTGGCCTAACCTAGCATAACTTACTCTACCCTAGCCTGACCTACTCTAACCTAGCCTAGCCTAACCTAGCCTAGCCTAAACCTAGTCTAACATAACCTAACGTGCTCTATCCAAGACCACTCTAACCTACTCTAGTCAAGTGTACTCGAGCCTACTCTAACCTACTCTAGCCTAAACTAGCCTAATCTAACCTACTCTAACCTAGATCCTAGCCTACCTTACCCTACACTACCCAAACCTAGCCTATCCTAACCTACTCTATTCTTGCATACCTTTGCCTACCCTAGGCTAGCCTACCCTAGCCTAACCTAACACAGCCTACTCTAGCCTAGCCTACTCTAACCTACTCTAGGCTAACCTAACCTAACTTACTTTACCGTGGCCTAACCTACTCTAACCTAGCCTAGCCTAACCTAGCCTAGCCTAAACCTAGTCCAACATAACCTAACCTAGTCTAGCCTAGCCTAGCTTATCCCTCCCTTACTCTACCCTAGCTTAGCCTATCCCTACCCTTCTCGATCCCAACCTACTCTAGCATAACCTTCCCTAACCTAGCCTAACCTAACACAGCCTACTCTAGCCTAGCCTACTCTAACCTACTCTAGGCTAACCTAACCTAACTTACTCTACCCTGGCCTAACCTACTCTAACCTAGCCTAGCCTAACCTAGCCTAGCCTAAACCTAGTCCAACATAACCTACCTAGTCTAGCCTAGCCTAGCTTATCCCTCCCTTACTCTACCCTAGCTTAGCCTATCCCTACCCTTCTCGATCCTAACCTACTCTAGCATAACCTTCCCTACCTTATTGTAGCCTAACCTAGCCTATAGCAGCCCTAATCTACTCTAGCCTAGCCTAGTCTACTCTAGTTTAGCATAGCTTAGCCTATTCTAGCCTAGTCTACTCTAGTTTGCCATAGCTTAGCCTATTCTAGCCTAGCCTAGCCTACTCTAACTGGCTCTAGCTTTCCATAATCTAATCTAAACTAGTCTAGCCTATTCTTATGTAGCTTAGTCTACTTTATTCTATCCCAATGCACTCTAGGTTAACTTTTCATTAAAAACATATTCAAAATCACTCTTAAAATACATAGAAAATAAAGTGTAAAACTTAATAACTTATGTAAATTTTAACATATTTTAAAAGATAAATTTAATCAAATAATATTAATAAACAAATAATTTAAAAATAAATCAAAATAAATACTATCAATAAAGAAAATATAAGAAATTTTATTTAAAAGAAATTAAATTTACTAATATCTAAATTCATTTAGGAAGGAATATATATTAAATGAAAAATATATCTGTAAAATGTAAAAGCCAAAAGCTTAATTCAAAATAAATTTGAGAAACGGAGTTAATCTAAACATTAAAAAAAAAATTCAAAATCATTTAAAAAAAAGCCAATTCATGGAAACTAAGTCCAGTTAAAGCGCAGCCATGAAAACAGCAAAAGAATGAGATGGCACACGAATCGCTTGTTGGATCATTCTGAAACATCAAATCGTTGAACGCTTGCAACGCTGTGCAATAAGTAATGATTGTTTCAACGAGACGGATAAACATATCGGGTGACTTTTAATGTTTTATATTGCCACTCTCTCACTGTATTAAATTAGCTCACTCATATCTCGTGGCTTTTCTCTGCAGCTAACTGCCTCACTATATTCCTAATCTCCAAACATAGTTGGGTAGATCACCTTTCTCTGAGCGTAACATACCAAGATTCGACTCATCACTGGCTATAATCTTTTTATAATTATCAGCTCGTGATTCCTATCAAAATTTACGATCTATTAATACTTAGATTCAGTCTTTCAGTTTTATGAGAATAAAGAAGACAAATATTATACTAAAACCCAAATATCATACTAATGAAATTTTTTGTACTAAATTAAGCCAGGCGAAAGAAATTCTTGGCAGAAAATAACATCGGCTGCAGGTATGCCTGAAAAGAATAAGTCAACGAAAACTCTCACAGTCTATTTCAAATATATTAGCACCAGCCATTTGATAGGCACCTGGACATTGGTGAAGCTGTGGGGAAAAGTCATATAGATTAGCACCAACCATTTGATAGGCACCTGGACATTGGTGAAGCTGTGGTTAAAACAGTAAAGGTATTGGGGATAGTTCTAATTATTAACTACAAATTTGGGAAATAGGGTGAGTCCAACAAATCTCTCTGAAAATTTTCACTGCCTCTCAATTTGCAGTTCAGCCTATTATAAAATCTCGCAAAGATTACACATCCCATTGGATGTCTATCTGTTCAGTGATCCCCAAATGATTTACCAAAACATGCACTCGAACTGAATCTCAATGTCCAGTATATATCTAAATTACATGTTGTTCTTCGAAGAAATTAAATATGGTAGACAATGAAAGGAGAGCTAAACTTGAATTTAATGTGTTATCAGACAATGATCAAAGAAAGAACGATGATAAGATAACTGGAAGGAGTTTTCATACCTTGAGTTTGATATAGAAGAAAATCCAACAGAGCAGCCCCGAAAATATTCGCTTGATCGAACAAAGCGTCCTCAAAATCCAGCAGAAGATCCTCAAATACAGAGGATCCCCAGCTGGATAGAAGAAAATCCAACAGAGCATGCATTCCCAGTTTGAACAAAGGATCCTCAAAACCCAGATGAAGATCCTCAAATATAACTGGAAAGAGTTTTCATAGAGAAGAACAACAACAAATTGAGAAAATGCAACAGAGCATGCATTCCGAAAATGCAACAGAGCATGCAAATCTCTGAGTCACGTCATGTGAGAAAAGGAAAAGTATTCAGTTGAGATTACTCTGAAATATATGCGTCCTCTGCATAGTTGATACATGCTATAACCGCCTAGCTCCCTACATAACTCCTGCAACCACAATATAATACGATTCAATTATTTAATCCTCCCAAATTCTTGGAGATAAGTTACACATTTTATACATACATTATCAGACCTGCTTGTTAGCCAAGTTCCATGGCCCTGTTATCAGCACCATATAGACCTAAGTTTTTTGGTCTGTGCAAACCAATT